>LQNK01001160.1:33790-95445 GCA_001586405.1 Phoebis sennae | reverse complement strand
ATATATAAGGTTACTGTGTATAATATTAGTATGTAAGTTATTTATTACACAATAAAGAGTTATAAATAAATAAATAAATATAGATATGAAACACCCAGACAATAGAAAATTACAATGTTCATCACATCATAATTTCCTACTCGTGGGGATCGAACCCGGTGCAATAGACCA
Source organism: Phoebis sennae (assembly GCA_001586405.1). Lineage (NCBI taxonomy): Eukaryota > Metazoa > Arthropoda > Insecta > Lepidoptera > Pieridae > Phoebis > Phoebis sennae. The sequence continues at coordinate 95,274 of LQNK01001160.1, read as the reverse complement.
TTGCTACATCCACTGCGTCAATCGGGTCATCGAAGTGAAGTCCCGTGTTTTGAATATTTTCTTAATGCTGTAGAAATTTGAATGAAAATTGTGTGAAGCGAAGCCCAGTTCATTGACACATGTTATTGTTTACATTGCATTTTGCATGGACTGACGCAAACAAAATTCAAACATTTTGCCTAGCATCGAATTTTAAATGAATTTATTATTATGGTATTCGATAATAACCCTGCTTTACGCTTAAACTACTGAACCAATTTGGATAAAATTTTGTATAGATTGTTTGAAACTGGAGAAAGGACAGGATAGCTTTTCTATCATGGGAAAGACACGGGGTGCAACTAGTATTATTATTATATTAAAGTTTAGGCAATTCGTTATTATTTTGTTATCCCTCGACTTAAATAATAATCAATTTTAAATCTATTATATTTCAACACCAGTTCAAACAAAAACCTTAATCTCAATAAGATGGTGTTACAATAAAATCAAAATTGTTTAACAAAAACGCTTCTTTAATTAGTAAAAAATAAAAATATGTTGACTCACTTTATCTTATTGGGTGAAGGCAAAGTGCGTTCAAAACATTGTTAATCCTAAATTATATTTGCTTCGTTAATTTTATTTTGTCAGTGTTTGTGAATGCGGTTACTTAGATTAACACTTTAAACAATGCGTTTTTATTTCGGTGCTAGGATGTCAGAAATCTAGATTGCATATAAAACTCTTATTCTAGATTATTCTTTACCTAGTTCGTTAAGTTTTATTTTCTTAAATGTTTTTATATTTACAGTGATTTAGTCCATACAACTTATTTGCTTGCTTGTCAAATAAATGTTGGTTGCTGATATGTAAACTATACGAATCATATACTATGAAGAATATCAAAAACTACTGAAGTCTGGAGGCCGATTTTGATGAAAGTAAAAACTAAATCATAGGATTTTTGAAAAAATAAATGAATCGAGCCAGCAATCGAAACAGTTTTTTTACGAGGAGAAATGCCTTCGCAGTCTGTGGAAACGACAGGGTTATGTCGGACTTGCACGCTTCATCTCCACAGAGTTAAATAGGACATTAGCCGCGCCCCGCGGTTTCACCCGCGTAACTTCTGATCCCGTGGCAACGCCTATATTTTATTCTGAACACTAACCTATATGTATACCAAGTTTCATCATAATCGGTTAAGTAATTTTTGCGTAAAAGAGTAACATACATACATCTTCACAAACATTCGCATTTATAATATTAGTAGTAAAATATGATATGGGAGCAATCAGCGCGGAGCAGCAAGTTAACATTTATTTCGTAAGTAATTTTACTATCTTACCTTATCCCTTTTTCCCTCCAACACACTTCTAGAGCATATATAGTATTAAACACAAAATCACCATCACTTTTTGATATTCAATCGATTGAGAACCATATCTCAACAAATTTTACACTTTTGAAAATATTGATTGAATCTATTTGCAACAATAAATATTTACATAATCTTTGAACAAAAAATAAATATTATTTAATAAAAACTGCTATCCACGACAAATGTATTGATGTAAGTGAAATTTCGTTAACCATTGACACAGCTATTCCACGATAGTTGCGTATTATCGCTTGTAATAGTTTTATATTGCGATGTTCACTATTTTGTAATTACATTAGAATGCCTAGAATGTGTTATATTTTGTACATATTAATACATTTAACTGTAGTTTGAATTGAAGGATCGTTGTTTTGAGCCCCTAAATTAAAGATCGCGAGTCACTTACAGAGCGATTTAAATAAAATTATACGTAAAAATATAAATATAGTATTTGAAACATATAGATTTACTAATTGTAATATAGCACGTGTATTTTAACAAAAATCGTCTTGAGCCTTCCTTCATTCGTCATAGTTAGTGTTTAGCCCTGAAAACCCATTTTAAAAATTTACCCTGTATTATTGATATAAAAATAAACTATAAAAAGCTTTTTTTCATAAAAAACAAAATAAAACACAAATTCATCATAATTTTTTATTACATAATAGTAACACTTACAATAACATCTATAAACAAAATGAGTTTAAATTATTACAAGAGTATATTTCAAAATTATCCATTGCTTATCAAAATACATTTTGTGTCATTACACTAACTGTCATTAAAAATGGTACAATTAATACAATTTGTTCTAAGGCACTTGTATACCACGGAATAAACATTAATTACTGAAATAAATATGTAAGAGAGATTTTCTTTTTTAAATATTTTTATAATAAAAGTATTGTCAATATCTTTATAACTGATTCATTTAAAATGCAATTTATTCATTGCTCTAACATCGAAAATGAAATATAAGTAGAACACGTTAAAACACCTTTAATACTGGCATTATTAAATTGTAAAGAAAATAAATTAAAATGTAAAAATAATGAATAAATCGCATTTTAACTTTTACTTGTAAGATAACGATTAGAAACATGGTAACATTACAACATAACTATTTCGCTTACATTGGAATGAGACTGCTTACGTATTTACATGAAGATTAATCATAAATAATCTTACCTATTGTAAAGAGGTTTGTACCAAGTCAGATAAATTTTATCGCTGTTCTTGTAACCGGTTTAAAATGTTTACAAGTAACAAAATGCTGTAGTTTGTATAACACACTAAAAAAGTGTATTTACTTTAAGTGTAAAAATAGAATTGCAATACAAAATCTAGATACAGGTGAACTAGCAAACGCAAAAATAATATCAATTAATTTGTGCAATTTCTTTTATTTTGGTCTAAATACCTAATTCAAAATTCCTATAATAATAAAATAATAACAAGTTTCCCACACTTAATTACAATTGCTTTTTATCAATTTCCATTTGAAAATATAACGTCAATACAATATACTAAATATATTTTAATTTATTATGACACTTCTGGTAAACATTGCTTTGGAACAATGGCATCTCGATCAATTATCACAAAATAAAATATAATCTAATGTTTAAATTTCGGTGGCCTGCAGTGTATGAGCAAATCTAGTTTTAAATTAGTTTTTAAGAAATATATAATATTCTTTGTCAAAAGTCACACCACTAAGGTAAAATATATAAATTCTTATTAAAATATATATTCTAAATATAAATTTTCTAAACGTTTATTTGGAAGACCCTATTTTTATTTAATGTAGTTTTTAAATTTACATTGTAAAAGTGTATTTATTTGAAAATGTATGAAACTGGATTTGCATTCAGTTCATACATATATATACATCCAGTCAATTAATAGTAGATACAAAACTGCATCTTTTTCAACACATTTATATGCAAAATACGTTTTCATAAATATCTAGATATCATTTTTAACCGAGTCAATCGGATTTAATAATGAATTTGTCGAATTTTGTAACAAATATCACTTCAGCCTCTTTTAATATCTAAATAGGAGATTGTAATTTATTTTTTTGTATACCGGGTTCTTAGTATACTGTAAATAACCTCGTAGGACTATGTATAGCATTTAGTGGACTTTTTTTTAACTACCTTTTGGATTTTTATTTCAGAGAGTGTGTGGTCATTAATTATAAGAATCTCGTTTTACACTGTTATAAACTAAAGTATATTTGTATTTTATGTCTGTGTTAATATTGTAGATATTTTTTAATAGTGTATGTTACAGTACGGTTACAAGGTTTTTATTTTCAAAATTACCCTAGGGGGGAGGGTCTTTAGGAGGGGGTAGTTCTTATTTCTCCTCTTGAACTGATATAGGTACGAATTCCTTGGTTAAAACACTAGATTATAGTTGTTGGTGGGTAGTAGGTTTTGATTCTAGGTTGTCGTATTCAGTATTCATTTGCTTATAATCCCTTATAAAAGACTATTATATATACGAGGTTATTAACCGTTTGCATTATGTTCTATACAGAAAAAAAATACATTATGCATTGGACTGATTTCTTTTCTTCGGAGGGGGGGTAGGAGCCTTTACCATTAGGAGGGGGTAGTTCGCAAGTATTCCTCCTCTTCGACTGGTATAGGTACGAATACCTCGGTGAGAGCACTAGATCATAGTTGTACCTGGTGGGTAGTGGATTTGATACCAAGTTTTTAATCTAACTTAGTATTTTAATGTTTTATAATAGTCTTTACGAGGTTATTAACCGTTTCTAAATTATACAAAAAAACACATTATGCATTGGACTGATTTCTCTTTTTAGGAGGGGGGGTAGGGGCCTTTTCATTAGGAGGGGGTAGTTCGCAAGTGTTCCTCCTCTTCGACTGGTATAGGTACGAGTTCCTCGGTGAGAGCACTAGATCATAGTTGTACCTGGTGGGCAGTGGATTTGATTCCAGGTTGTTGTTCTCGGTGTCCAAATCTAAACTTCGGTGGGACTGTTTCACCGGCAGCGGCGGTGGCTCTTCCTCGTCTTGGTTCGAGTCGGTGGTTCCTGGATCAGATTTGCCGTCTTATTTAACTTAAGTTTATTCAAACTGACGTTTCGTTCTATAGTTTCTAGAAACGTCAGGTTGAATAAAATTACGTGCATATTCCGTAAAAATCGTAACTACGGAGTCTAAAAACACGATTTTTTTAATTGATACTACTTTTTGTTATAAAATTAATTTGTAGCATTTGTTATTTAATTTAATTTGACAACATTTTTTAGTATAAAGTAACATTAAATTCTAGTATTTGCAACATTGGGATAAATCGTGTTTAAAAACCAATTTTTTGATAATATAATATTAACACTATCAAACATAATATACATTAGTAATGTTAGTTAAATAAAATAAATATGCAAAATTAGTGTCAATTTATTAAAACACACTAAACAACATGCATCTTGTGTTATTAGTAATCATGCAAACCCGAGCGAAGCGATAAAACAACGAATGTGCATAGTGATACAAAATGTGTCATAATAAGCAATGGATATTGTTATTAATTATATGAATCACAATATAATGGTAGAAAACACAATTAATATAGAAGGTTGCTAGCTAAACATTAATTTATATGGATTTTTTAATAGTTATTGATGTATGATAACAGTGTTCACTCGTTCTAGTTATTTTTGTAAACAATCATGTTTATAGTAATTGTTGTTAAATAAAATTATTTAATGACATTATTCTTGTTCTCAACTTTTAAAATAAAACATTGCTAACAAAAAGAACAACCCATATTACTAAGAAATCATTTTTTATATACTAACATATGATCGGTTTTTACTTATGAATAGTTCATTCTATTATGTTCATATAATATTCACTTCGGCATAGTACCTAGTATTGTGCTGCCAATCGAAATCTCTATGGAAAATTTTTAACATCACCTAAACAGTAGCACAGGAGTTCAAAACAGGTGCAAAACCATGCGAAAAGTTACTATTTATTCGGTCATAATTCAAATATTCCATGCTCATGCTTATTTTAAATTTAAAATCATAGGTATAAATAAATGTGTGATGTTTAAATTGTTTATAAATGCGGTAGATCTTTAACAGCTGCGAATGTTAATGTGATTCTTGTAAGACGTTTTGAACATGACATAGACAAATACACAAACCGCGATAGTGACAATGCTCACATTTTTTTATGTTATGTTTAATGAAATACATTTTTCTCAATAAACCTTGAATGAATACAGATATTCAAAATTAAATTAAGTTAGTTTGACGAACATAACATCACTCAAATCCAGTTAGTATAACAAAAACATCACTCAAAATCTCAAATTAGTGCGGCAACCAATCACATCTCATCAACCGCAACCACAGAACCCATGCACCAATCACAACGCTTCAAATCTGCCGCCATTACCTAGCGAGTCCCGGTTGGACGGCGGTTCGGATGACGTCACGAAACTCGCGCGCTGCGACAGTCGCCGCTCGACGTCCGCACGGAGCGGACGCTCCGTCACCAGCTGATCGATTTTTTTATTAATTTTTTTGATTTTGTGTAGCTTACTTAATGTCTTAGGAATTATCTTGCAATATAAGATATAAATTAGTAATCTTAAGATGTGAAATCTGAATCTTATAAAAATATTGCTCCATCATTTACTTATAATAAAAAAATAAATTTAAGAACTTGTCAACGGTGTCGTATTTTCACAAGAAGTACTAATAATAACCAATAATTACCATTGGGTAATTGGTTTAAAACATTTTCCTTAAAGTAGACGAAGAAGCAATATTCTTCATAGTTAATTATGATATAATTTGCAGAGACATCTTAATATTTGAATACTCTATATTATAATAAGGGAAATGTTGACTTTTCGAAGTATAACGTTATAGTGCGTCAAGGCGAATATCATTAATAGTGATCATGTTTTTTGCATTTTATATGAAAAGCTATCGCAATGTAAGCCTATGAAATATTACATAAAGCAATGCTAAGCGCAATTGTGATTCAAAGCTACATAGTTTATTGAAATTATAGCATACAGTTTATGAATTATTTTACTAGATAGAAAAGAAAACCACAGATTTTCCGTTTAATTTTCATTTAAAAAAAATATATGGACAACAAAAATAAAATAACCACTCCAAAATAAATCGAAGAAATTAAATACAATCAAAGTTAAAAAAAGTGTTTTTTTTTTTGAAGATTTGGTTTTAGACTCATTATTTATCGGGCTAATGGCCTGCTTGTTTTAATCAGGACTGCTTGTTTTAATAAAATTGTTTTAATAAGTGACATTAGAAAATATGAAATACATTATACATTTATGTCTTATGCATTTCTAGTGTATGGTTAATCCCTTCAAAAATAAATCACAAAATCATAGGTTTTCTGTATTCTACAATTCATAAGATCAAGCGTACATTGCGTAAGCTCAAAGTTCTATTTACCTATGTTACCAAAATAAAGACAATATCATCTAATACTTGCCTTCATTCTCGAAGATTCTTTAGATCGAAGAAAGTATTACAAAAAAAAACTTCATTAAAATATTATTTAACATTGTTAATGATGTTTTTTTTTATTTTTGTTTTTAACAATGTTATGCAATTACTTTGTTGACAGTGATGGCTTTTCGTGGATGTCATTGACGTATTGAATATTTTGCTATAAAGGAAAATTTGTGTTGTTGATCGCTTGTCGTTGTTATTGTTGTTGTTGTCGTCCACAATCTCACCTCTTGCCTCAGCTCCCGTAGCGGCGATATTGTCGAGTCGAGGCTGGGCGAGTTCACGCTGTTGTTGTTGAACGCGCTGGCTATGGCGGTGTTGATGGCACTGTTGTTGTTGTTGTCGTCCACAATCTCACCTCTTGCCTCAGCTCCCGTAGCGGCGATATTGTCGAGTCGAGGCTGGGCGAGTTCACGCTGTTGTTGTTGAACGCGCTGGCTATGGCGGTGTTGATGGCGCTGTTGATCGCGTTGTTGACGCCGTTTGTTGTTGCTGTTGTGTACCACTGGCTTCCGCTTGATTGTATGCTCACTTCGCTCTGGAATTTTCATTTATTTATTTATGTATGTCGTCGAAAAACACTCGATATCGTATATAAGCAAAAAATACGAAATCGAAATCGAATTGAGAACTCCTCCTATTTTTGATAGTTGTTTAAAAACCCCATATCTTTTTTTACATTTAATACATAATAACCTTACATATACATTTAATTCAATATTTATTAATTATCCATTAAAATGGTTAATAATACATTGAATGCAATATTTTTATACAGTAAAAGGGTTGTTGATAAAGTTGCAAAACTACTCGAAGGAAACCGATTTAAAAAATAAACATTTTGACTTTTGACTTTGACTTTTAATGTATTACGAACTGAATCAACTTTTACCAACCTTTCTACTTCTCTTCTTATGCCTCGGAGTCAGGGTACCACTACTACTATTTCTGTAAACAAAAACATTGATACTAAAAGTGCACTTTTTATTAAAAATAAGTCAATTAATAATATTTTTATGAACAAGACACGTGTATTCTTACTCATCGTCACACAGATGAATCCCAAAATAAAATACGTACCTTGTCCAATTTATAGCTGATATAAACTTGGATTTCGAAGGCGTACTGGAAGGAAAATCATTGTATATTAGATATCACTTCACAATACGTATAATCTAGTATAATGTATTCCTTATTTTTAACACTACTAGCCGCGCCCCGCGGTTTCACCCGCGTAACGTCTGATCCCGTGGCAACTCCGGGATTAAAAGTAGCCTATATGTTATTCTGAACCCTTACCTGTATGTATACCAAGTTTCATCCTAATCGGTGCAGTAGTTTTTGCGTGAAAGAGTAACAAACATCCATACATCCATACATCCATACATACATACTTACAAACTTTCACCTTTATAATAGTTATTAGATTAAATTCTAATAGAATAATGTTCGCTCAGTGAGGAGTGAATAAACAAAGTCAACATCAACCTACTCCCTTGAAGAAGGACCTCCGAATCGGTCCGAAACTGTCAACCTTAATCCACGTATAATACAGTGAGTACAAAAACCGTGAACATTATTCTGATAATTAATAAATATTCTTGGACATTTAACACAACGCCATCTAGTACCAAACTAAGCAAATCTTGTATTATGGAAACTAGATAAATGATAGATTTCTATCATATCAAAATTATGTTAGAGTATTTACTTTAACATACTTTTTTTTTGTAAAAACTATACATAAATTTACACCCAGACAGTAGAAAATTACAATGTTCATCACTTTATAATTTTCTACTCGTGGGAATCGAACCCCCACCCTCTGGTGCAATAGACCATTGCTGTATCCACTGCGCCAATCGAATCGTCAAATATATAATACTAGCGACCCGCCCCGGCTTCGCACGGGTTTAATGGATGATATTATACATAAAAACCTTCCTCATGAGTTACTCTATCTATTAAAAAAAACCGCATCAAAATCCGTTGCGTAGTTTTAAAGATTTGAGCGTTCATAGGGACATACAACATGACACATGACAGAAAAAGCGACTTTGTTTTATACTATGTAGTGATAATATGTCTAGCTTATCGTTTAATCAACATTTTTTAATTCTTTTTTGATTATAAATTGGTAGTAGAATATTTTTTGCTTTAATTTAAATCTCTAGTAATAACAATGTATGCTAGAATTTTTTCCATAAAACTGTTGTATTTTATACGAGTATGATAGTGAGTAGATATGAGTACTATTCATTATATTAAAATTTTATTTCATTTGAAACTTACTCAGTGCCCGTAGAAATATCGGATATCCTGTTGTTCGTCAGACTGCGTGTCTCGATATCCGTACTGTCTCGAGAATTCACTCGCAATTGTACGTCCGAAGATGCTTCACTGGTCGCGTCGAATTCCACCGTCTGAAAAGTTTGTAAATTTTTTATGAAAATATTTTTATTTATTTTACAACACATTTAAGCACCAATAGTAATGAATGAATGAATGAATATTTATTAGTGGCTGGCTCCGAGCTAGACTTCGCATTTCTATGTATAAATCAAGATCTTTCATTTGATACCATACATACTTTATTTATATGAAAATATGACTAATTTGAATTTTATCCGGATCGGGTAAACAGGTGAATATTTGTCCGAGTATATCTGGAGTATCCAGATATACTCGGACAAATATTTGATCCCCCCTATCTTGGTTGTCTCCTCACAGATTTCGCTCAACTTTGAACTCGCCATCTTCCAAATAAACCGCGTTTGAAATCCTTTAAAAAGGATTTCAAACTTATGTATATCACATAATTAAGCATGTTTTTTAACATTTTTCTATAAATATCGTAAGTGGTGGCAAATTAAATATACTCGCAGTTGTTCAATATACATTATTCCATACAAGAGCACTCACCCGCAGTCCGAACCCTTGTTGGACCTTCTGCTGATGATCATGGAACCTCTCCACGAGCAACGCGTGCATCTTCTTATCGGGTTCCCTGGATGCGTGTACTTCGAGACCTGGAAATTATTTAATGTTTGGATAAAATAATGTCAATATTATAATTCTAATGGGTTATTATTGTTTTAAAAATGACAATTTATGGTCTATATATGTACTAAGCTATGCCCCACGGTTTCACCCGTGTATATCTGTTTTTCCCGTTCCAGTGGGATTTGATAAAAATTCTCTCTAAGCGCATGCCTATGTCATAACATGCCAAAAGTCAGCCTCATCCGTCCGGCAGTTTGCTGAATCTGTTTTGGGTTTTGCTCTCCGATTCGATTATCCTAGAACCTAACTTAAGAACCTAAACTTGTAATAATACCGTATCTTTTGAGACAAAATGATTGTAAAATAACGAGGTGTCTAGGTACTACAAAATTAAAGCGGTTCCAGTATATCTAGGGTATCTCTCTATCGTCTATGATACCTAGCTCCAACAGTGGCGGCGATGAGGTCACTCATACAAAATGTCGACCGTCAAAATGTTTGTTTTTTCAAGATTTCTTGCGAACTGATGTACATCCTTTCCTAGTGCTCTCGTAGTTTAAGATATCATTTTTTCAGCTACAATTTTTCATTCATACAAAATATCAGCCATCTTTTTTTTCCGCGATATACTGTGACCTGATATAAACCCTTACCCAGCGCTCTCGTAGTTTACGAAATCATTTCCTCAGCCACAATCTTTCACTCATACAAAATATCAGCCATCTTTTTTTCCGCGATATATTGTGACCTGATATAAACCGTAACCCAGCGCTCTCGTCGTTTACGAGACCATTCCCTCACCTACAATTTTTCACTCGTACAAAATATCAGCCATCTTTTTTTCCGCGCTAATGTGAACTGCTGCAGACCCTCACCCAGCTTCAGCAGAGGCAGCTGTTCCGCGATGAGGTCCTTCAGCCGCTGCAGCAGCTCCACCTGCTCCGGGTGCCGCGCCGAGTACTGCGGCGTGAAGAACGCGCGCTCGTAGTTCACGAGATCATTTCCTTAGCTAAAATTTTTGGCTCATACAAAATGTCGGCCATCAAAATGTCTTTTTTTTCAAGATTTCCTGCGAACTGATTGATCTACATCCTTACCTAGCGCTCTCGTAGTTTAAGAAATCATTTTTCCAGCTACAATTTTTCACTCATACAAAATGTCAGCCATCTTTTTTTCCCGCGCTAATGTGACCTGATATAAACCCTCACCCAGCTTCAGCAGGGGCAGCTGTTCCGCGATGAGGTCCTTCAGCCGCTGCAGCAGCTCCGCGTGCTCCGGGTGCCGCGCCGAGTACTGCGGCGTGAAGAACGCGCGCTCGTAGTTCACGAGACCGCCCTGTACGCGCGGGTCTAGAATACCTAGAAACGAAAGAAAAAATAAGTCAATAAAAGTCTTATGTAGTATTGTTATGTCTGTTCCAGTATATATTTTCAACTGTAGCAGGTCGCAGGAAGTATATAGGTGCGTCGCGAGAACTTCATTGCATTTCCCCCCCCCTCCCAATTGATTCGTCCCGATTCTCTGTCCCCTTAATCCTATTTGAAACTAGGACTCTCCCCCTGCTGATATTAGGCCGTCAGTGAGTCAATTGTGGTGTCCACTGAAAATCAGTGTGAGAATTCCAGCTGTACCTGGAATTCCGTTTAGACATTGAGTGGAGACCCAGTTGGGGCACTCATTTGTTTACTTTGTTTGTTTACATTATGTCTGTAAATGTATGTATAATGAGTTGTCCCAATAAATGATTTTTCTTTCTTCTTTCTTTCTTTCTTATCATATAACTATACACGTAAATGCGTCGAGAATTGAAAAACTTAAGGCAAACAGGAAAAGTGTATTGTAAGCCTAACACCGCATTTGGGTGACGTATCTAGAAAAAAACAAATACGTGATATATCACAACCCCCCCTCCCCCTGGGATATTTCGTGATATATACACTCCCCCCTTACGAATACAAAATATATTACCTTGCAGCCTCATAGTAAGCGGATGTAATATAACATTGGGCGACTTGGTCTCGAGTATGACGCGTTTAAGTTGTCTGTTCGTATTGGACATGGTTTCCACGGCCACCTCTAATGGTGATATTAAATACGTTTTTGAAGAAACTACAGGGAACCATCGGAGAATACCTGAAAATTAAGTTTAGATTACATTTGTAAGAATTTAAATTACTTAAGAATTTTAAAAAAAGAGTCAGGAAACAAGGGTACACGAAAAGACCCATATAGAACCCAATTTAGACATTCTAATTTAGAAGTTGGTTAGAAACTCGTAATCAAATTATTACGTTAATACATAAATATCATCAACCTCCTTACATATGTAATATTATTCACGTAGGAGTGGCATTTTCTGACAGTATTTAAATAGATTTCACATTTTAAATTTTTTTTTTGGCTTATACTCTAAACATAAAATAATGGTGTGCCTCAAGGTAAGTAAACAGGGCCGCTACAATTTCTTCTTCATAACAACGGTAACATCAATGCTATATACTGAAAAACAATAGAAATACAATCTTACCAGGTAATGGATCACTAATCTCAATTTCGGTCCTTTCCAGCCACCTTGTAGCGAATTCATTCACTCCGGATACATCGTTACTCGATACATTTATTGCATCTTCTGCAAACATTGAATTTAAAATGTCTGTTTACACTGAATTACATAAGATATTGCGATAAAGAAAACAAGTTACAATTCACAAGTATTCTGAATTTGTCGTTATTACATGTTTTTTTTTTCAAATGTTTTCTCTTAATCCGTAAGAATATTCAGTCACTGACAGTAGTCAGTGACTGAATATTCTTACGGATCTAGTTTTAATGACTCCTGACATACAGGTGCTCCTAGTTTGGGCGTCAGAGGCTTCAATAACTAAATGTAAACATAAATTGTTGGCACAATAAAGAATTTATTTATTATTATTATTAATGTAGCAATGACGGGATATTGAATAAAATAAGAACAATATTAAAAACAAAGGAATTATACCAAAAATAGCAATGGGATATACTATAATTTTGAAATACGTATATTTCTATGCGAAACTTAATAATTAAAAATAAAACTATTTTCAATATTTTTTTTTATGTTACAGCAGGCAAGCGGGGCATGCGGTTCACCCACAGGTTCACACACATTGGGGATGTTAAGTGACTGACCGCAGCCCATGAACATCTACGACACATATAGGGTCATATATAACACATATTAAATAACTCACCATTCCTATGTACTGGCCGTGAATAAATAAACTTATTGACGTCATTATTCTCATAATACTGTAGGATTCGATCGTCGATCTGTTTGTCGACGAGGTGCGCCCATTTATCTGATATCACTGGCGTTACCGCGTTTATTTGTAAATCTAGTATATTTGTTAAGGATTAAAGACCAAAAATTAAAAAAATATATATTAAAATGAATATTAATATAATGAAATTTCAATACAAATACTATAAAGAGAAAATGTCACAAATATTTTTGTTAAAATTATCCATGCCGTTTAATGTTGCCTAAAATGAAAGTAGATATACATAAAAAATATTTGGGCAAAAATAGCCGTGTCAATTTAGTAGCTGTAGTTTCTTGGCTATTGCAATTGAAGTTGCAAATGTATCACAAACTACATAAAAATCAACGGATCGAATATAAACAATTCAATTAAAAGATGTTAAACAGTTAATATATCTCTTAATTTTTAACCGGGTTTCAAAAAAAGGAGGTTATCAATTCGACCGTATTTTTTCTTTATCCATAAAAGAAATTTCTCCAAATAGCCTTTTAAACAGTTAATAGTTTTTCCCTCTAAATTTTTTTTATCTTTAAACGGATTTTCTCCATAATATCGTATAAAAGGATACATTGTCCATCCGACTCCGTGATGTCCTCTCCCGGCTCATCCAATTTCAGTAAAACTTCGGCTTCAGGCCACTCGTCCAACATTCTCTCCTTGAAGTTATGTAACATGTCGCATTCGTTGCCCCGGTATACGAAACCCTGTAAAATATTTATTCTTTTACTAATTTTAAGTAATGGGGTTAAACATTGCAATACTTTGTATATATGTATTATTAAACGCGGTATAAAATGAGGCGGTTTGTTCGTGAAGTTACATCAAAGCTAAAGGTAGACAATTTTTTAGATTAAAATCATATGCTTCCCTACCCTGTAAGAACTATTCAGCAAAGAATGAATCTAAATGAAAGATAAGAAAAAGTAGCATCCTTTACCCAAATACCGTACTCTAAAATACGAATTAGGTAATCTAGTCTGATGCAAGGTGGCTCTATACAACGACGCTAGTAATTAATGTAGATCAGCTAACGCCATATAATGTAAGGCGGTTTGTTCGTGAACTTGGATAAGAGATAAAGGTAGACAATTTTTGAAATAAAGATTATACGCTGTCTTACACTCAATTTCAGGAACGATTCAGCAAAAAATGGACCTAAAGTAAGGAGAAGAAAAAAAGTTGTATATTTACCTTTGAGTTCAGCAAATGTGGGGGGAATCCTTTACCCAAATACCGCACTCTAAAGTACGAAGATTATACGCTCTTACCCTCAATTTCAGGAACGATTCAGAAAAAAATTACCTAAAGAAAGTAACATAACAAAATAGTAAATATACTATTTTTTACCTTTGAGTTTAGCAAATGGGGGGGGAATCCTTTACCCAAATACCGTACTCTAAAATACGAATTAGGTAATCTAGTCTGATGCAAGGTGGCTCTATTCAACGACGCTAGTAGTTCATGTAAATCAGCCAACGCGGTATAATCTAAGGCGGTTTGTTTGTAACCTTAGATTTAAGCAAAAGGTAGACAAATTCAGGGAAAATTCAGCAAAGGAAGGACCTAAAGAAAGAAAAAAAAATAGTATATTTACCTTTGAGTTCAGCAAATGTGGGGGGAATCCTTTGCCCAAATACCGCACTCTAAAGTACGAATTGGGTAATCTCGTCTGATGTAACGTAGCTCTATACAACGACGCTAGTAGTTCATGTAGATCAGCTAACGCGGTATAATCCAAGGCTGTTTGTTCATGGACTTAGATGAGAGATAAAGGTCTACCTTTCAAAAATTGTCTACAATTTTTGAAATTAAGATTATACGCTGTCTTACACTCAATTTCAGAAACGATTCAGCAAAGAATGGACCTAAAAAGTGAAGAAAAGAAAAAAAGTAGAATATTTACCTTTGAGTTCAGCAAATGTGGGGGGAATCCTTTGCCCAAATACCGCACTCTAAAATACGAATTGGGTAATCTTGTCTGATGTAACGTAGCTCGATACAACGACGCTAGTAGTTCATGTAGATCAGCCAACGCGGTATAATCCAAGGCTGTTTGTTCGTGGACTTGTACCAATTCCTTGACAACTTCAACAGCGGCTTCCCATTGACGACCGGATTCTAACAGCCGTGCCATTTCTTCGTAGAGGAATATCTGTGGAAATTAATTACATAGGTAATTTGAGTGTAATTTTATTAGTAATAGTTGTTCAAGTAAAATTCTGTTAAATGCTTAATCCTTCTGGTATAAAGAAAAATACAAATTTAAATAAGAGTTCACGAGAGATATAGAATTTAAGTACCATTCAAAATGTTAACGAAACTAAAAAGAACAAAAAAAATATATAATAAAATGGAAAATGAAAAAAAATCTCTGATCAATTTATTTAGCTTGTGAAGAGTAAAAAAAATCACAAATATATTTTTTATTAAATTATATTAATCAGGGCTGAAGAAATAAGTTGTTGTCAAGTTTAATTAATAAGTCAAATGCAACTCAATTAATTGATCAACTTTGCGAGATGTTAAATATCGTATTTTTTTGATTTTTATATCGCACACACAACTCAAAGTGACAGCACAAGTTCTATTATTACGTTAAAATGCACAATAAATTGATCAACTTTGAACGATATTTTAATATCATTCTCTCCCTCTTCTCTGTCTGTCTATCTCTATTCGCGAGTCAAAGCGACAGCATGACATTTAAGACCTCCTTAAAAGTTAAGTCACTGTATTTATTTATTTTATTTATTTATACACTTTATTGTGTTGAGAAATACAAAGTATAGGACTTATGTAAGTTCCTTACATCTAATTTCCCAACACAGTAGGCGGCCCTATCACTCAGTAGTGATCTCTTCCAGGCGACCGTATATGGGCATTAGTGAATGGGTACTTACTTTCAGAGCTAAATGCGTATGATGTCTCGCAGCCGGATGTCTCAAACGCGGCGGCAGTGGGGTATGCGCCCACTCCAACAGTTTCGCGTGTAACCGTAAAGTCAAACCGGCTTCCGCGCACTGGTTCGCTGCGCGATGCATTGCGCACAGCCGGTGCACGTAACTGCGGGTGAAAATAACTTGTTACTAGATTATCTATAATCACTACATAGTATAAAACAAAGTCGCTTTTTCTGTCATGTGTCATGTTGTATGTCCCTATGAACGCTCAAATCTTTAAAACTACGCAACGGATTTTGATGCGGTTTTTTTTAATAGATAGAGTAACTCATGAGGAAGGTTTTTATGTATAATATCATCCATTAAACCCGTGCGAAGCCGGGGCGGGTCGCTAATAATATTATAAAGCTGAAGAGTTTGTTTGTTTGTTTGAACGCGCTAATCTCAGAAACTACTGGTCCGATTTGAAAAATTATTTTAGTGTTAGATAGCCCATTTATCGAGGAAGGCTATAGGCTATATATCATCCCGATATTCCCACGGGAGCGAAGCCCTGGTGCGCAGCTAGTTATATATACAAGTGTGTTTGGTGAAGTAGCACTTCTAGTGAATTGAAGCTAAAATTAAATTAGTACTTGTAGCTTGTTTATCATTCAGATAACACTAAGGATATAATACCATATGCGTGCGACGTAGGCGGCAACGCCACGTGCTTGCGCGTGTCAATTTTGTGAATAGAATAGATTCTATTATATTCTTGCACGTCTCAATTTATGTGGTATTCTTATATATTTTATCTCCAAACCCATCTCTTTAGAGAAAATAATAACAAAAAATTAAGTATATACATATGCGGCGATAAGACCGCATTTTTAGACGTCTATCTATTTAAAATAATTTATAATTTGTATCTTTTTTATATGGTGCTAAATAATGTGTGTTGTATTGTATGCGGTGCTTCAATCTGCTTATATAATCTCAGCACAAAATTAATAACATTACACATTACATATAGGGTGCATCGTAATTATGAATCTCTAAATTACTAAGACATTTATGATCCAACGATATCAAATACTTAACAAAGACCAATTTCTTCTATTACATATAAAAATCAAAAAAATCCGCAATCACTCACCGTATATACATATGCGGTCGCTCTATCTGTTCATAGAACCTCAGAACACTCGATATCAGATACATTCTATGTGAGGTAGGCGCCGCTCTGTACTGCAACAATGCATCCAACTGCCTCGCCGCAGCCGCTACTAAAGTAGCTCCTGCTTTACGTAATTGTGAGTCTCCGTTACATAGAGCACCACAGATGGATACGAATCTCGCTCGCCACGCAGCATCACCTCGACCGGCTTCGGCGAGTACGTCCAGTTTGTCTATGAGCTCGTTCTCGAATGTTCTGAGGTTGCCTTCACCTGGAATATTATTAATTATCTATACTAATATTATAAAGAGGAACGTATAACATATATCAAATCCTTCCTCTTTATATACCGTATATATACGTATATAAGGTATATAAAAAGGAAGGATTTGATGTTTTGTTTGAATTGAATAGGCTCCGAAACTACTGGACCGATTTTAGAGATTGTTTAAACCTTGAGAAAGGACATAGGATAGCTTTTATGTCGGAAATCCTCCAAGAACGGGAGATAACAAAATTTATTTACTCAATTAAAAATACAGGTACACAAAAATTCTAACCAACAAAAATAAGTAATTCTATTAAAGATCATAATTCATAACCAACCTCAAAACCATAAACATTAAAATTTAAGCCATTTTACATAATGATATCTCTAGAGCAGTGAGAAGAAAAAAATTGTCTATACCTAGGCAGAAAATTGAAGGACAGATGAAAGATAATAATTAAATTATAATAAACTCACCATAAGTCTCTAGTGTATGATTGAATTCCGTCTGCATCATATCGAAGAACAGTGGTATAACAATATTTCTCACTTCGTCGTCGTTCAGGAAACTTACTTCTAGGAATGTACCCACCAGTTGCGGGATGAAATACCGTTTATGGTCACCTGTAAAAAGAAAATAAATTTAAATATGAATGATAATAACAAAGATTATTAGCTTTTTTGATATATTATTTAGCTCAGTTATCATCCCCCAAGAGATGCTTCACTCATTACGGAACACCCTATACAAGGCAAAAGGCTTATTTTATATAGACAAATTTAAAACAGAAGTGAATAGGCACCCATTAGGCGGATATGAATAACGTCTAAGACCGCACCACCACTTTTCACCAGGTGGGGTCAAATGTCTGCCTATTCTATTTTAAAAAAGGGACACATAATACGGGAGTGATTGGTAAATATTATTAGGCAAGAATATGTATAAAATACTTAACGTTATTAATACTTTAGCCGATTATTACAGGGTTGTTTTAAGGAAACGAGACATTTCCTGTTAAGTGTCAATATGTCAATATGAATTATTTATTGAACTTCATGTTTACGTGACGCATCAGCTGGCCGGCAACGCGGGTCAATGAAGTATAAACAAAGAACGTAAATCATTAGAAAGCGAGATCAAGAGATAAAAGATACTGTGGTGAAAAAATACGGCGGCAGAGAAACGTTCAATAAATAAATCATATTAAATTAAGAAAGCCTCGCCCACCCTATTCATTATTTTTAACGTGTTAAGGTATGTTTTAAAAGTCCTATAAAAAAAGCTAGCTATGTAACACCTTATATAAGGGTGATGTCATACTATATTGTACTCACTAAGACTGTGCCACATTTCTGCAGCAAGATTCGCAGCACTCCTCCTTATATCGCCATACAACATCAGCGCCCTGTGTTTCCTCGCAACTAGTAAACACTCTAGATATAAGGGTGATGTCTAATATTGTACTCACCAAGACTGTGCCACATTTCTGCAGCAAGATTCGCAGCGCTCCTCCTTATATCCCCATACAACATCAACGCCCTGTGTTTCCTCGCAGCCGGTAAGCATTCCAACTGCAATGGTGACGATGAAGCCACCAGGCCGACTGTGCTGAACCAGTCCGATAGAGTTGAGTGTATGTTGTTCATGCTGTCTGTGTCGCTCGGTTCGAGGGCAGAAAGGTTGTCGCGGAGCATTCTTGCTAGTAACCTTTAAAAATAACATATATAAATCTTATATATAAAAATGAATCGCATAATGTGTTGGTAAGCGCATAACTCAACAACGACTGGTCCTTTTCTTTTTTTTAAATGTTCGTTGAAGTTCAAGCATGGTTTTTACGGCGAGAAAAATTCAAATTGCCGGGTCCACGCGAGCCAAGCCGCGGGGGGTTAGCTAGTAGGTTGTAAAAATAAATCTTACTTCAAACAAAATATGAACATGGACTCAAATTTAGGAGGCAAATCGAAGTCCATTTATTACGAGTTCCATGTTCTTTACTATTTTCCTATAATATGTATATTTTTAACGGTACAAAAAAAGAATGTTATTGTTTAATTAATCATCTAAATTGTTTATATTATTAAAACGGAACGGTTTGACAAATAATTATTTAGTCCAGGTTTAAACCTGACGTACTTGGACCCTGTTTTGTAATAAGACCGAAAAAGTTTAAGACCTTAGGAATTGTTTGTTAAATTACTGAAGATGGTGTTCGAAAACGGGTCTAGTTTATAATAAACTAGCTGTAACCCGCGGCTTCGCCTGCGTATTTGAAACTTCTTTAACCTTTCGTAATCAAGTGGACCACAGTCACTTAACTCGATATTAATTCTACCCTTATTACTAATATCATAAATATTAAAGATTGTTTAGATGTTTGGATGTCTATGTATCGATCAAGCCACAACTACTGAACCGATTTTGATGAGATTTCGTATCGAAATCGGCTTGCGCAAATTGATATAGTGTAGAAAAGAAACGAATGTGGAACTAGTGAAGTGTTTAATATACTAATCAATCAAATCTAAGACCAACCTCAACGCATGCATCATGACGTAATTGACTGCAGGTGCAGCATGTCCGCCCAGTGCGGGCGGAACACGGGGCGCTGCAGCAGTGACGTCATCAGCGTGAGCGCGTCCGCCGCCAGCCCGTCCGAGCGGCCCGCGCTCTCAGCTTCGACGGACTTCATCACCATCGTGTATTGCTCTTCGGACATTTGGCGCACCATGTCCAGGAGGACGCAAATCAGTTTGCGCTGTAATAATGAGTTTTGTTAAACAAAGGATTATTTATTTATTTGTTTTTCCCAAAAAAAACGAAGACGTTTTCGGGGCGTATGTTCTTTTTTTTGAAATTATCTAAAAAAAACTATTTGATCGATCATGTTTCAGAGGTTATCCATATATTTAATCGTATTCATCACAAGTCACTACAGGCTATTTTGCCATTGATACGCTGATTGAAAGCTAACTAACAACTATAAAGTTACTGTATAATATAAACAATAGACAAATATTTCATATCAAGCATCGAGACCAACAAAAAACAACCAAAAATCGATTCGAATGGCGCAGTCATTATACCAAGGGTTCGATCACCGCGGATAGGAAATTATGATTCGATGAACATTACAATTTGACATTACAAAAAGAAAGTAAGGCATGTTTTACCTAAAAATACAGATTTTTTGTAAATATTTATCAGTCGTAAATTTTTCATTTTACAAGTTTTGCTTAGTTTGGTACTTGATAGTAATGTATCAAATGTCCTTGCATATTTATTATTCATTACTAACTATGGCCGCTCATTATTGAATAAAAATCTTACCAACAGAGGATCCTCAACCGGTATACCATCCTCCCTAGCCCTCTCCGGCATCATAGTCACGGCTATCTTCAGCACGGTCGGCAGGAGGGACCTCGCCAACATCCCCCTATCAGCCTCCACCGGTCCTACATCGTCTCGACCCAAGAGCGTGACTACCTCGCCTAGAGTCTCCACGCATAACTCCACCTATATAAACTTGAATCACTTAGTAACACTCCACTGACTTCTGTAAATGTAAGAAGTGATAGAATAAAGGAACTAACCTTTATTCCCGTTCGGGTTAAGCTGCATAAAATCATAATCGTAATTAATTATTGACAATTCTATATACATGTTAGTATATAAATTTAAAAATAAACTTTGATTCTTCACAATGATTCATCACATGAAAGTTTTACATCGACACAAAATATTATAAAGTTATGCCCAGTTTCTGAGTAATTCCGTTAAACTGGCGATAGTTATGGATTCATTAAACTAAACTGTCAGACAAATTTCAGACGAAATCTGACAATGATGCGTTACTCAGAAACGCATTAAATTAACTCAGAAACCGGGTATTAGACGTCTATAACATCTCAACAGACGAACAACATCTAAGAAAACCTTCATCTCAACACTCATGATCATATTTTAAAGTTTAAACCAATTCATATACCTACAAATGCTTATACAAAGCGTCCTTTAACTGATAATAAAAAGGGCGTATACGTACAAACTGCTGCTGTTGCGTGTGATCGATGAGCCTCGTCGTGTCCGCGCCGAGCAGCCGCGCCGCTTTGCTGAACGAACGCGACTTTATCGCCGCTTCGCGCTCCCACTGCACACCAGCCACTAACGCTCACCGACGACACAATACACCGACACTGATCATAATGGATTCGAACGCGGATCTTTTAATTAACCGAGTTTTTTTTTGAACTGAACGTTAAAGGATATTCGTAATCTTTGTTTTTAACATACTTGATAGATCGACCAAAAGTATTTTATCACATAGATATAGTGAAGCAATTTTGTAATTGAAAAACATGAACATTGTAAAAAAAAGAAATAATAAAACTATGTACAGTACGTTAAACAGAAATTGATATTGTAGTGACTGTACGTTAAAATAAAGTATATCCTTCGTAATCCTTTAAGTTTCTATTGAATTTAAATATCCATAGAAGATTCACGGTTTCATTTACGCTTCAAGCGCGAAAATATGATCAGTGCCGCTATGTTATTTGTTAGATATTTAGGTGACTACATAATACGATACTCATTTTGGTCCTCTTTGAAAATTTACAGATGTGGTCACCTAAATCAGTGTCATATCGGATGGTCGTTATAAGCGTACACCAATAGTCGTGACGAACCATTATGAATTAATGCTATTTTGCCAATAACTATAACTCAACGACAAGAATAAATATCAGAATCTGTATTTAATTTTTGTTTGTCTTCCAATTTAAAATTTTTAAATTCATTCTCAACATTTCTTGTTATGAAGTATGTTCCTGTGTTTTGACATTTAGGGGTACTTCGAAATTTGATTGCTTTAAAAATTTTGGTATTCTTTCTACATTAATTCATAATGACTCACCATGAGTCTCGTCCAGGGGATGTCATTAGTGTATCTTCACATCATGTACACAATTATGACTTCCCCTGTGTACGAGCATGCGACATCTTCAGTTTGCACACAATTCGGCAAGCTACATCGAAAGCTCGCTTGTTATTCTTTATTAATAATAAAAAAACGAAAACTCGTTCTCTGTTAAATCATAATTAATTTTCTAACGTTTCATCTAAAAAAAATTTAATATAAAGAGAAATATATAAAAATGTGTAGGTGTTGAATTACATACAAAATTGTAAGAGTATCATGTAAGATAAAAAATATTGTGTGTCGTAATGATAATATAACTGTTTGAAAGGTAAAAAATACACATAGAAGGACACAAGTGGACAAAACATAAAGGGTTAGTGAAAGAAAACACACTCACACAGTACAGTACAAAAACAAACACACATATAATTGGTTACAATAAGATGATTTTAAAGCGTTATGTTAGGGAAATAATTCTGACTACTCTATATGGAAATTAATCCACTAAGTTTGAAACCATTACTATTAAATATGAAAATCAATTGTTTAAAAAAAAATAACTTGATTATGAAATATCTGTTTTAGTTTTTTTTTGTCACTTGTATTTTAATATCTTAGCTATTGCTTTAGTGACCTAGACATAAACTATTCATTGTAAGAATCTGTAATAATCGGTACCTGAAGTAATAATTGTGGGTAGTTCGTATGCAATATTTTGAAAACATCGTTATTTAATATGTAAAATTAATGAAGGTCTTCAACGGAGAAAACATTACGTTACATTAATATTTTGATGACATATGCTACCATAGGGAACCCCAAGAGTGACCCAAAATGCCCCATAATCCAATCGATTGTTTGAAACGATATTTAAATGTCCCATGAACACAATATGTAACTTTCAATATAATGAGATAAATGGAAACATGGGTACTGAATACATTTCTAATTTATAAAATCTTATTGTAAACAATAACGTAACACACTCGTGATAAACCATGCGTGCACACATACATAAAACCGGTGAACATTAGGTCGGGTGATATGCCTTTATATTATTGTATGATATATTAATACGTTTGATTATAATATGATTTCAGTAGCTTTGTGACGATAGATTTGTGTGCATACCTCACGATGCGGGTGCGATAAGAGGTCGTATCGTACGGTACAAACGAACTTGATTTACGATTGTTTAAAATTACTTGATAGACATAAAATTTATTTTTAATTCTATCGATGGTGTTAGTAAACAAACATGCAAGACGAACGAAACATTAAGCGGCAATACCAACCTGATATGTTGATGAACCCGTATCTCCTTCAACAAATATTATCCAAAATGTTTACATTTGAATCTAATTTGGCCATTAAAATCCGAAAAAGATCTTTAAGTTTATAATATCTTTGATTCCCTTATGCCCCATAGTTAATGACAAAATAGACCATTACATCAAAGACTTACGGTCTAATTTTCAATGATAATGAACTCCATAGATAGTGGCAACTCGTTGGCAAGTTTTTAAGTAGTCTGATGATTAAAAAACTCCAATGATCTACCGTCTTTCAATTTGTACAAACAAAACCTACTGTTAACTGAGCGGGTAGAATTCAATCTATTTATACGTTTAAACAAACAACGACTTACACATTAACAACATAGAGACAAACAACAAAAATACAGTGAATTACAGGCGTCATGCGTAGCGTGCGCTTACCTCGTGTTCTGCGTCACCGACATATACCTGCCAGCCGGCTCTCGATCTTAATGCCACGAGATTAGGATGAAAATGCCATGAATAAGTCTGATTTTTACGAATGGAGATTCTCTAATGCGGGCAATTAGTGCTCTCACATGAAATCAAGAAAATTTTGCATTTTATATTTTAAAGAAAGGTTTTCATATAATAATAAATGTATCACTGCCATCAAATATCTTAACGCAATTTGAGGATAAGAACGAATGAATCTAAGTTCAACTTTTGAGTTTGAACGAAAATTCCCTTCTTTAAATACTGAGTTGCCAAATATCATAACAATAAGTATATCTGTAAGTATCTTCGTCGTAATCCCGTCGCAACCTGTCGCCATAGTGCCAAGTGCATACATACCATCACATGTGGTGTTTAACACGGACGTACACAATACATTCGTTGTATATAACTAGATGTGCGTTTTGATCCATTACTACTTAAAATTCCATTTTTTATCGTTTTATTGTGTTAACAATGTAAATTTCAATGGATATATTGCTTGATTCTTGTCAAATAATAATCAAAGACATAATTCTTATGTATTTAATTTTAAAAACAAATTATAAAACTATCGAATGAAAATAAATTTGGATCAAAACGCACATACACTACCAGCTAAAGGTAAACACGATACATATATAAGAAAAATCCATCACAATTGCTTTGTTTCTAATTTATATAACTAAAATGGAAAACAAAACAATTGCACCATATATTTTTTATACTTGCTTTAACACCCTTGAAATTTGAAGTGTAACATTTTGAATCAAATGTTTAGACATTTAGGGAATTTAAATTATCCATATGGTAAGTGTGAAAATGTGTCGTACGTTATGTGTTAAGTGTAAAATTGTTTAACAATGAATCATGCCCTGAATGATTATTATTTATTAATTGATTTCTTGTATTCCCGAAGTATGAATCTGTTTTGAATTTAAGCCTGAGATAGACCCATCCAAATGAAAACCAAAATATTATATATAGAATCAAAACAATCCCATTTGTTATTGACTGTAAAAACCCATTGATTTATGTGATTGGGTGATGTTTACTATAGTTTATATTGTTTTTGTGACATTTAAGATAATAAAGAAACTATTCCTTATTAGGTACTATGTGTGTTCATGCAACAAGTGTTGTATTGTCATAATTTTATTGAAATTAAAACTGCATTCCAAAACCACATTAATACTCCTCTTAAGACCACATTTATTTATATTATTATATTATGACCAAATGAGACAGTGATAAATTACTTTCATTCCTTGGTACGCAGTTTTAATTAATGAATAAAACAATATAACAGTTTTCTATTAAGTAACCAAACCAACACTGCAATAAGATACATTAAACATTTATTACAATACAGCAATAAGATTATGTATAAATTAATATACATTAATCTCCAACATATGCTGATGTGATAATCATTTTGGCATCATGCCACCTATTAAAATCTATCTTCTATTTTTGATGTATATTTTTTTTTTGTGATACCAAATAAAGATTTGTCATTTGTCATTTGACACTCCAAAACAGCTTTATTTCCTTTATATATTTCTTAAACGCGTTTCAAATTTGAGCGATGAATTAAATGAAAATCATACATTGAATAGAACTAAATAAAATTGCGAAAGGGGTGAATTAACTGCAAATAATCACATAAACGGAACCACATGTCGGTCTGGTTACTCAAATACAAACTTTATTGCCATACAAATAAGACTCAAACTGACCTCAGCAGGTGCTCGTAACAATGCTCTTAACGTACTCGCCAAGTGCGGTAACAATACTGCTCTTGCACCAGCGTTAGTACCGAGCGGTCCACGGACTAGTTCTAACAGAGCGTGTAACCGTTGATTCGATAGACGTCCTAGAGGCAGGGCTTCCAACGCCCATACTGTGAATTCACTGAAAAATATACAATAGTGGATGTTTCATACTGAAAAAGACTCATCGGTAAGGCATCATTTTATATTATAGTAGCTTTACGCCCGCGGCTTCGCTCGCGTGAACTACAAACTTCTCAGTTTTGTAGAGACCCTGTCGCGTTATGATATATTTACGCCTTTAGTAAGGTATATCTCGTAAAATATTTAAGCAAAAACCTATCCAATGACACGCGAAATATCTGCCCAGTGGTTTTTACGTGATTGACGCACACAAACAGATAAATAGAAAAAAGAATTACCATAGCTTAGCAGTCTATAAAAATACACATTGCATAACAATAACTCTTTTAAAAAATATATCATGTTATTATAATTGTTTGATTACTGTTTTACTGTGTGTATTGATTATATTATATTAAGTTGTATAAACGATGCATAAGTTCTATACGCATTTCGATACGCACACGGGAATAAATATAAGGTAAATTTTTGTTGCCTTCTTTCTACTCTCCTTTTACATATAAAACAGATTCCGTTTGATTCATGTAATAATAATAAATAGTACCTGAGCTTAGTATCCGGGTAGATCTTGATCATATGCGGTATAGCGTGCGGCAGGTACTTGAGCGCGGAGCCTTGACACGTCAGCGCGTGATCTCCGCACCGCATCAGCCACACTAGCGCTTCTAGAAGACTCTGAAATGAATAGGCTTGTTGTAATCTATAGTAATTATTATCCTATATATTTATGCTACTTTATACTTCTCTATTATATGTTTATTACTTAATTATCTTATTTTGTTCCATAAGGCACGAAAATTTATACCCTCCTAGGTTCATAACAGACTACCAGCGTCATGGTCGAACGACTGTGACATATGCTGAGTTATAAACCTTTTCAAGAAATGCAGTACACTGCACAATTTATCTTCTCATGTCTATATATATGTCTATTTTTTGTTTTCTATAATGTGTGTGTTTTTCTAAGCTATGTACCTCTACTCTGTGTACCTTCTTCTTGAATAAATAATTTATCTATCTATCTATTAAAATTATTATTTAATATCCACCTAGCGGTGTAGGTGCGTAAACTTCCTCCTGTGGATCTCGTCAAGATCATGTGTTAAGTTTAAATTAAAATATAATAAATGTGTTTATTAAGCAACAATATTTTATTCTCTACTACAACAAGGCTTTTTAGTGGAAAAAAGAGCCTCGTGTCACCTATTGGGTCGGGTGTTCATTCTGTTTTATTCATCAATGTGTAGTAAGACGCAAGATGATGTCGCCAGACTGACTTTTTTAGACGTTTTTGCTCGATTTTGAACAACTGAACCAACGAGGCGGTATTTTTTTTTTTGTAAAACTAATTTTAAACTCCGTGAGCTATTGTACATAAGCTGTACATCAAGGTCTGTTTACTCAATAGGCAATAGACAAATGTTTATTTGACATTACAAAACATACATAAAAAATATGTAATTAAAAATGTTCTGATGGGGTGATTTGAAATGGGGTGTAGGCGGAGAGTGCCTTTAAGTCCACCTTTTGTCTTATAGAGAATTTTAGCATTTGTATTAAGCATGTGTCCACATAACATAATACATATCATTCCACAATCCTATTATAACTTCTCACTTTTTAATTTTTGCCACACTACTTTTAGAGGAAAATTCCTATAGTGGGTTGATGTTATCACCTAAATCTATAATTTACCTCTAGTTGTGGACAATAAGTGGCCGAATCCTCCATTCCTCGTCCAGCTGAAGAGCCCAGCGCGGCTCGGAGTTGCCGCGACCTCACGAGCACTCGCACAAGACTCTCCAGACACTTCATACATTGTAGCAGGCGTTTCGACGCAATCTCACCGTTTTCGGCCGAGCGGATCGCCCACACCATTATTGATATGAGTTTCCTGGAATGAGAGTTTGTTTAATTTACACTAATAATATGAAGGGGAAAACTTTGTATGTTTGTTTGTTTGTAATTAATAGGCTCAAAAACTACTGGACCGATTTAAAAATTTCTTTCACCATTCGAAAGCTTAATTTTCCACGAGTAATATAGGCGTTATTTTAATAAGCTATATATTATATAACGTTGTGCTATGGGAGTACTAGTATTAATAAGACATTTCATATAATAAATTTTTGCCAAAAATAGAACCGACTCCCTCACATTAAGAAGTTGAAAATACCGAATTTAATTTTTAAATCTTTACAGAGTCGCTTTTTTTTAATTTAACAAGATTTTGTTCATTCATATTTGCTGTATTTTAGTCACACGCACACCACTTTTAAGTCGAACGTCCAAATCGATATGTCCACAAGTTTTATTTTTAAGGTACCCACCAAAATATCAAAAATTAAAAAATTCTTTAATTTATTAACCGATTATATTTTAGATTAAGAACGTCCTGTATAAATTCAGACACACATTTAAAAAAATCCTTCTACAATCAAAAACACTCACTCATAAGCCAACGCATCACAGAAGCTCTGTTCTATATAGACGTGAAGCACCGGCTGAAAGTGCTGGTACTTGTGATCGGCTACAAGCGATATCACCACCAACAAACAGTCCAGCACTAGCACTGCGTAGCTTTGTTCCGTGTACTCTGAGCATCCCTCTTCCACCTGTGAAATTAAGAAATCGGAATTAAAACCGGTTAAAAACCAAGTAGGTAAATTAAAGTTTTGTATATAGTCTGTTTGACATATTTAGCATGCAGCAGTGCAGTGGTCATATCTTTCTTATTTCTATAATATTAACAAAAATAATTTTGAAGTCTTTTCAGTTTTAATTTATTTATTAATTAACGCTTTTTATATAATACAATTTATTTAATGAAAATTTTTTTGCCGCCCTTTTTTCACCACAGTATCTTTTATCTCTCTTCCACCTACCAATACCCCACTTTGGATCTCGCTTTCAAATGATTAACGTTCTCTGCTCTCAACCTTTCTTAATCGCACATTGGCCCGCCAGCTAATACGTCACGTAAACAAGAAGCTCAAAAAATATATTAAATTAACAAAGCCTCGCCAGCCCTTTTCATTATTGTTTACGTGTTTAGGAACATGTTCTGAATGTCCTGTAAACGTTCTTACCTTATATAACTATCATTAAAAATCTCCTTACCTGAGTGAGTATAGAGAACAGAGCATCCAATATATCCTGCAGGAACTTGACCAGCTCGTCGTTTGGCACACGCAATAAGCGCGCGAGCGCCGCGCGAAGCGTGCCCTCAGCGTGGTGTGTACTCCACTTTAGTACACCGAGAATTTCCTCTGTGAACCGATATTATTTATGTTAGGCATTTCATAAATATAACTTACGTAAAGCAGTATGTACAAATAGTACTTTTGAATGTGTTCTCTGCTTCAAATTCCATGGTTAAATGATGATTTTCTTGATTATTATCTTGAATTATTGTGCTTTTTTATAGCTAAGGTAAACGAGCAGGAGCATCGCCTGGTGTTAAGATTAGTGCCATTCGTAAGTATCCACAATTCCAGGGGAATCGTGAGTGCGCCGGCCTTTATGAAAGATCTACGTTTTGATGAATCTATGATGATAAACTAAATTAATTAACAAGGGATGAATCAATATGCAAATAATGTTTGTTGATAGTCGTGTAACTTTCCCCCTTGCGTCAGTGTCTCTATGCACCAGCGACAATAGACCCCTGGTTAAGCCTCTGTTGGCTCCAGTTGGAGCTCATCCCTGCTGGACGCTCTTACCTCTCTGTGTGAGCTCCGTGGAACCCAGCTTGGTGGCCACAACCAAGGTGTCTCTGTGCACCAGCGACAGTGGACCCCTGGTCAGCCCTCTGTCCACTCTGGTTGGAGCTCATCCCTGCTGGACGCTCTTACCTCTCTGTGTGAGCTCCGTGGAACCCAGCTTGGTGGCCACGACCAGGGTGTCTCTGTGTACCAGCGACAGCGGACCCCTGGTCAGCCCTCTGTCCACTCCGGTTGGAGCTCATCTCTGCTGGACGCTCTTACCTCTCTGTGTGAGCCTCGTGGAGCACAGCTTGGTGGCCACGACCAGGGTGTCTCTATGCACCAGCGACAATAGACCTCTGGTTAAGCCTCTGATCGCTCCGGTTGGAGCTCATCCCTGCTGGACGCTCTTACCTCTCTGGGTGAGCTTCGTAGAACATAACTTAGTGGCCACAACCAAGGTGTCTCTGTGCACCAGCGACAATGGACCCCTGGTCAGCCCTCTGTCCGCTCCGGCCGGGAGTTCATCTCTCCTGGACGGCAGACCGAGACAGGCTGCGGCCGCTTCAGTTTCCACTTCGCTTGTTTGGGAGCGTTTGTGGTCGATCTGAAAAATAATCATTGAGTTAACGGTACGTCCAAAAGAATTCAGATCGAAATTAAATCTAATATGTACTATTAAGTTAGTAATAGTAAGTAACTTGTTTAAATGTTAGCTATTGTCCACACTAAATTGAGTAGTTGTATGGATGAACTTCACCATTACAACTAGATTTCCTATATTTTTTATGTAGTGTGCCGACACATTATATTATTGTTATTCTTAATCAGTAAAATATGTCACGATCCAGATGTGTTCCAAGAAGCGGATCGATATTTGATTAGCGTTATATTATTAATATTGTAAACTCAGTCGCCGCTAGCCAAAGCAGTGGCTATCCCACCTTCACACGGTAACCATCTCTTGTAATAAACAGCATAGAACAATATAATCACTATATATATAATTGCCTTTTATTCCAACACACATATATTAGGCAAAGTAGCATCAACCATTTCCATTAAACACAAAATAATGAAGCATGCCAATACAGAATTTAAATATTCCGGTACATATTTTTAACAGAACAAGCAAACGCGCGTCATTGAAAAATGTTCAGTAGGAAGTATATTTATTATTTTTTACCTTATAAACAGCGAGATGATGATTAGTATCAGGCGTCGTAGTGCCCTCCCGCTGCATCAGTCTCAAGTACGCAAGTGCAAAGTGACGTTCGCTTCTGTCCTTAGCTTCGTTGGAACTTCTATGTCTGCACAGGAATACTATGTGCGCCTCCTTGAACTCCTCTATATTGAGACACACCTAGAACAATAATAAATATAAATATTTCAGGAACAATCACAATGGATATTAGGCATTTATATCAAACGTGCTGTGTCCCGCGGTTTCACCCGCGCATATCTATTTTCTCTCTTGGCGTGCAATTGATCAAATTATGTATATATTGATATAACATCTACCTGCATGCCCATGCCAAATTTCAGCCCAAAATGTCTAGCGGTTTGATAATTAACTATGTCAGTCAGTCAGTCACCTTTGAGTTATTTACATAAAATTACGGTATTTCTAAGATCTTACGTTTCAAACAAAATTTCAAGAGTATGCAACATGCTTAGATTTTTTAATGGTTGAATAAAATATAACAATATATGTTATTCAAAAAATACTATACAAAAATTAATATTATGTGACTTTTTGACACGAGAGACCAATAAAATATTCACAGTCATATAATTTGGCCTGTATATTAAACAGGTTTTCTATGAATAATTACTTTTTTTTGTTAAACTTACCTTAAAAACCTCCTGCCACCTCGGCCTATCATCATGATAGTATACAATTGACGTATATTCGTTGACTAGAGGCACCCCAGCGCCTATTGATATAACTCCCTGTAAATATAAATTATAAAATAACGTTATATTATTTGGAAATAGATTTTTTTATATTAATAAACGTTACATGGAGCCAGAGTAAGCTAAAAAAATATTCAAAGCGTCCCAGTAAATTTTGTGTTCCATTATGTATATTTTAACATGCTTTTATATTAATTTCAATACATTTATTCGCGCCGCTCAATTTCGTCCAGTATTTTTTATAATGTACTAACAAACCGGCTTCACAAGTGCTATATTATGCATGTTATATACATATAAACCTCCCTCTTGAAACTCTTTATCTAAAAAATCGCATCAAAATCCGTTGTGTATTTTCAAAGATCTAAGCATACATACAGACATAGTGAAGTATATACACATACCGGTATAATCTGTCCATTTTTATCCACAACTCTTGCTATTAATTCGATATTCCTCTCGGAAGATTTCCCCCCACCCCTAGAGAACGTCCCACTACAGAGAGTAACGTACAGGTCATTTCTCGCATCGCCTGGTAATATTACTTCGGGAAATCCCATTTTACGCGCAAATGCACTGTTGCCGACTACTATGTGTGGGTTTTCTTGGCGGATCTGAAATTAAATATATGTTTTTATAAATACAAGATAATGTTTAAACGTTTCAAACATTTCCTAATTTTTAATACTTCATTTGAATTTCCTACGACCTAAAAATTTTATAAGAGAATTAGTTTATACAAGCAACTCTGGATCGATGAATAGAAAGTATTTTATACCAGATTAAAGTAACATATAAAGGAAAAAATAACATATGCAACAACTTTTATGCTTGTTTTAAGTGTATATGATAGACCTACATTATATTTTAAAAATCTGCATTTAGTACTTTCAATCTTACTTCATATACTTAATGTTATGTTGGATAGTTTGGTAAAAGATCCCTAGTCAATGATCTACTTTAA
This sequence comes from Phoebis sennae, assembly GCA_001586405.1. Lineage (NCBI taxonomy): Eukaryota > Metazoa > Arthropoda > Insecta > Lepidoptera > Pieridae > Phoebis > Phoebis sennae. The sequence goes on along the minus strand of LQNK01001160.1, from coordinate 62,560 downwards.
GGTGTAAATAATTATATTAGGTTTATCTTACTTTATAAGTTATGATGGGGTTGACGTATGCAAGAGAATAAAAAAAACCCTTAAAAATATAGAATAAAGAAATGTTAAGTTGGATCTAAACTTCATGCTAATAATCTGTTTTCAACCTTAATGCCTTGTACTCAAGGTATATTTTAGCTTAAAATACACTAACCTGTTTTAAATCCCCTTCGAACATCTGCAGATACACCCACAAGCCCTGCGTATGTTTCTGATCTTTGAGGTCTCTATTCGAGATCACTTTCTTGAGAAGTGAATCCATGTTGTCTTTATCGCACCTGTAAGGGTAACTTTTGGTTCGTTATTGGTAAATAGTGTGGAAGTAAATGTATAAGAATAGAAATATAAATTGTTGTATTTTACCAATTTACGCAATGAAGACGTGATTATAAGAATAATAGGACCCCTGACCGATTTCGGTCATGATAGCCAATCTCTACAGAGACTAGCCAGCTGCGCAGGAGATATTATAGTGCGCAAGTGTTCGCGCGAACACAGGTACTCTCTATTCCTTTACTCTCATAACCCGATGGAGACGATTATTGAGATTCAGAAAAATTCTAATAACATTTTTTTTCGGCCCCACCCAGGTTTCGACCTTGATCAACCCCTGTCATTAAATATGCAACCACTAGACCAACGAGGCAGTGATGAAGCGAATACCACTTTGCGAACTTACACTACACGTTTACACTTTTGACACTTTTACACTATTTACACTTTTTACAAGTAAATATTGACTCACGGATAGAAAGGAAGCTGTATCTCTTTATCAGCGTGCTGATTGGCCAGATGCAGCGTGACGTCAGCGAGAGCTACACCGAAAGGTCTTCTTAACGTCGCTCCACTACTTGTTGGTACTACACCTGTTATTGTACTCCGTCTATATAAAAAAAATGCACTGAACCTCAGAAAAATGAATATATTTAATACATGTACTAGTAAAATATAGATATCTCTTTTTTATTTTTTATCAGTTATAAAAATAATATAAATATAATAAACAAAAGCAAATACTAAAAAAATATTGGAAAATGTTGTGTAAGCAAATTATGGAGTTACCTGTGATCAACATTTTGAGGTTCCATGGAGCCTATCCTTACAACTTGGCAGACAAGGAATATTTTTTCCTTTTTAATATCACTACCTAGGTCCTGTAATAAAAAATAATGATAATTAGTTAGGAGTACATACCGTTTCCATAATATTTTTTAGGAGAATTTACTCTATCGTGTTACGTAACAGTACAGTGTAGTCCATCTTGTTCCCTCTCAGAGTCAGCTAACATAATAGCTCCCACTGTTTTGTCACTAGCATCGCATCGTGACGGTATTAGCTATTATAACTTACGGTAAAAATATAACATTATCAATATGATCTTTTTTCCCCTAAATCATGTTACGCGCAAGTTCCAAACTTATTTAACATGCGTACCCTCTTACTCATACAATTGTCTATTTATTATATTAACTTACTATACTCGTAAGATATGGCGCTGCAAACAGATCCACAGTTAGATTCTGCGGAGACCACCTTAATAACAGTTCGATTTGTGTTATTCGTCTCAGAATCATCTGTACATCACACTACCATACAAAAAATATAATTAACTCACCGTAAAGACAAGAGATGGCGCTGTAAACAAATCCACAGCTAGATTTTGGGGAGGCCACCGCAGTAACACACTTTCAGTGATTTTATTTCCCCCAAAGCATATTACGCAAGGAACAATTCCTGTGCATCACACTACCGTACAAAAATACAAATAACTCACCGTAAAGACAAGAGATGGCGCTGTAAACAAATCCACGGCCAGATTCTGCGGAGGCCACCGTAGTAACACAATTTCAGTGATTTTATTTCCCCCAGAATCATATCACGCAAGGCACAATTCCTGTGCATCACACCACCATACAAAATTACAATAAACTCACCGTAAAAACAAGAGATGGCGCTGTAAACAAATCCACAGCTAGGTTCTGCGGAGGCCACCGTAGTAACACACTTTCAGTAATCTTATTTCCCCCAGAATCATATTACGCAAGGAACAATTCCTGTACATCACACTACCGTACAAAAAATACAGTTAACTCACCGTAAAGACAAGAGATGGCGCTGTAAACAAATCCACGGCTAGATTCTGGGGAGGTCACCGTAGTAACACACTTTCAGTGATCTTATTTCCCCTAGAATCATATAACGCAAGGGACAATTCCTATGCATCACACTACCGTACAAAAATACAGTTAACTCACCGTAAAAACAAGAGATGGCGCTGTAAACAAATCCACAGCTAGATTCTGCGGAGACTACCTTAATGACAGTTCGAGTTCTGTTATTCCTCACAGAATCATCTGTGCATCACTCTACAGTACAAAATATACAATTAACTCACCGTAAAGACAAGAGATGGCGCTGTAAACAAATCCACAGCTAGATTCTGTGGAGGCCACCGTAATAACACACTTTCAGTGATCTTATTGCCCCCAGAATCATGTAAAGCCAGAGATAACTCTGCTACGTCAGTCATCCGACATACAAAGTTTTTAACATTGGCTACTACGGTGTATGTACGAGCTGTGGGGGTTTGGCTCGTGGGGCGGCTTGAAGGCGTTGTCTCCTGGAAAAAGGACTTTATTGTTATGGGGATAAGGTTGAAAATTAAATTAGCTTTAAGTCACTAATGTCGATCTATTGTTTATTTTGGTATATAATAAAAAAATAAATGATTAGTTTAGGTCATTTCATAGATTGAATTATAAGATAGTTTTAATTTGTGGACCAATTAAATAATTCTTTTATAGACATAACCAAAAGACAAATAACGGCGTTTTTTGGGAAGTCAGTTAAAATACGGTATACGTGCGTATTATTTTGTATAAAATATAAAAAAAATAACAGAATTCCAAAGAATAAAATCTCATAAATAATTAAAATTGACAAAGTCACATTCATAATATTAACTGATAATCACTAACATAGATGTTAAATAAGCGAAATTCCTACCATATTCTTGTCAATTCTTGAATTGACTTCGTCATGTAAAGCGTTCAGTTTGAACGTTGAAGTAGTCAAGGGGTCCACCAGTTCCCCAGTCACAGTTCTTACCGCTAACTCCATACCCAATGTCCTGGAATACAAAATAATATGTTAAAAAAGTCATAAATTTGTATAATCTAATAAGTGTGAGATACTAAAGAACCACCCACTTTTATCGTCACCATACACCCTCTTAAGTCTAAAAATTTATCGGCTGATCTCGACACATAATTTCTAGCAACACTTGAATTTAAATTCAATTGAACAAATAAAGTCATTAGAGTACCTTTTAGATTACTTAGTATTGGTCCTCCTTATTTATGTCTGTCTGTAAGTCTACACAAAGTGATATTTCTTACTTGTTTTAGCTTTGAATTGTGTCGGGATAATTGGAAAATTAATTGGATTGTACAAAAATCTGTGATTGCCACTGTAAAAATGCAATATGAAAGTTTCTAGATAGATAATATTAGACAGATTACATAAGTCTCACAACGAGCTTCAACCGTATTTGTTTGTAAAGTGTTTGAAGGTTACCTATTTCCTTTATCAATGGTGAACACAGCGGTCCTGGCAACCCGGTCCTGAGGCAGAGCGCCGGACGCGGCTTCTACACTATTTCCACTACTTATTTTAAAAAGGTAATTAAATAAAGTTTTAAAATAAATAGTGGAAATAGTTTAGAAAAGTATTTAATTCAATACTCGCTTGTTTTAGCTTCAAATTTATTTGTGTTTATTTATTTGAAGGTTACCTATTTCCTTTATCAATGGTGAACACAGCAGTCCTGGCGACCCGTCTCAGTTGGTCCTGAGGCAATGCGCCCGACGCGGCTTGCGCCCGCAACTCTAGTAACGCCCTCATACTCACTTCCATGAACTTGAAACGCTCATCGCTTTTCTGAAAAGCATTAAAATAGTTTTGTAAATGGCTAGGTTTTGTAATGGTGATTAATAAGCATCAAATATTGTGTAACGTAAGGTGAATTTTATAAAAGATATTTATTTAAAACACTTAAGCGTACAAAGGATATTCACAACACATAGGAAGAAATAGAAGACAATAACTGAGATATTTAAGGACTGAATGAATGAATCGATTATTGTATCGTAAAATATCACATTTTGACACTCCTATATGATTAAAGACTTTTGGCAATAACACTTTAAATATAGGATGGATGGAAAGATATATTGTCATCTATACATATAATAAAACAGTAACCGAACCATTTCTGTACATTGAATATTTTTCAAAAAGAGTAATTGTCATGCAATATGTATGTTCTATAGTTACCAAAACCATGCATAGAATTTTTTTTTTCTGTTTGTCTGTTTATCTGTTTGTCTGTTTGTCTGTTTGTCTGTTTATCTGTTTGTATGTGCGTCAATCACGTACAAACCACTGGTCAGATTTTGATAAAATTTTATACGTTGATAGACCAATATTAGGTGCAAATTATAGGCTACATTAAATTAAAAAAATATATTTTTAGGGGTGGCTTTCCATACATGTAAACGGGGGGTAAAAAAATAAATTTGGGAATACATCATTAAATGAGATGTCTTTGGATAGGTCTTTAAAATTAAAATAGAGCTTTCTAAATAGGTTTTTTGCTAAAATAAATATTTTTTGAGATATTCGCTTCTAAAGTCGTGAAAATGTCATACCACGTGATAATGTGTAAGATTTTGGTTAAGTTACGGACATGCCTTTTTGTACTCTTAACGTATACATGAAGACATTAAAAACACTCGATAAATTCTTAAAAACCTTCAAAATATAACTAACTCTCCGCCCGCGGCTTCGCTCGCGTGGGTTACAATTTTCTGAATTTAGAAGAGGTACACGCACTTTGATATTTTGGTCAAACCTTTTTCTATAGAAAATTATAAAAAAAACAATAGCATATATCAGCGGTCTTGCAACGGAATTTTTTTAAAGTTTTTGATGTGCGCCTCAAAAAAAATACAGAAATTAGTAGTCCACGCGTGCGAAGCCGCGGGCGGAAAGCTAGTTGTATATAATGTGCATAGTGAAGCTTAAATTTCTTCTTCTATTCCGATTATTTGGGGTCGGCTTGTTTTTAAGCGCCAGTTTGTTCTGTCTTGGGATGTCTGATTGTTCAAGTCTTTTCAAAATTGGAGCTTAAATTTATAACCTATTTTTATATTAGAAACAATTGTATAGTCCTTCAGTAAATATAAAACTCACCGTATACAGAGCCTTCCAGTGCTGCAGCCATTCTCGTAACGTAACAGCTATGTCATGTACCACGCCCCCGCCGCCCGCGGACGCGACCACGGTCTCGCCACATCTACGAAAAACGATTACGTTAAAACATAGACAAAATAGTTTCACATATAAAAAATATTTATTTATGTAGTTTTGGCAGAGTTTAAGTTCAATTTACAATATTTTTTTACTTTGAACTTTCATAATATTTTAAATAGTGATGTTAACGAAGCTGCCAATTTAGAATGGTAACAATCACGATATTCTCGTATACAATAAACCAATATAATAGAAAATTCTTGATGACAATAATTCTAAAGCTAAGCTGCCCATTGTACATCGACCGACATTGCATAGTTGATCTAAACGAAGTTTGTAAAGTGAAAGATTATTATTTGTTTGCATTATCTAGTGTATAGAAGTAGGTAAGTAAGTAAGTATAAAAGTAGAAAACTAAAGCATCGAAGCCAAGAGGCGCCGACGTTATACAAACCTATAGATTTTCGAGAACAAAATTTCCTCTCACCCTACCGATTGTGCCAAGTGGATAAACGATATTCTGACGGCAATGAATTCCCGTCTACCGCGGACCGTAGACCGTCATTGATCGCTATCACCTGTCTAGAATCTATAGAAGCTTTGCCTGGTTCCAGGAGAAGGCAATTTGTCACGGGGGATTTATGAATTTCTCGCTAAAATGTACTATTGACGCGTACTAATGTCAAAATACAGTATAAATGCAATAATATGTGAGGCATGCAAACAGCGTTTACGCAAAAACTACTGAACAGATTTGGTCTAGTAGCAACTTTGATTATAGACCGAGGGGTCTCGAGTTCGATTCTTGGGTGGGCCGAAAAAAATAATGTTATTGAGATTTTTCGAACAATAAATCTAAGTAGCAAGCCTGGAAATTGGCGGTGTTAGAACACCCCCGTTATACAAACCTATAGATTTTCGAGAACAAAATTTCCCTCTCACACTACCGATTGTGCCAAGTGGATAAACGATATTCTGACGGCAATGAATTCCCGTCTACCGCGGACCGTAGACCGTCATTGATCGCTATCACCTGTCTAGAATCTATAGAAGCTTTACCTCGTTCCAGGAGAAGGCAATTTGTCACGGGGGATTTATGAATTCCTCGTTAAAATGTACTATTGACGCGTAATGTCAAACTATACTATAAATGCAAAAATATGTGAGTCATGCAAACAGCTTTTACGCAAAAACTACTGAACAGATTTGGATGAAACCTTACTGTAATATAACTTCTACATCAGAATAACACATAGGCTTAATATATATTTTCCATCGAGGAAATCAGAGGAAACTGGAATAAGAAAGCCGCGGACAAAATTAAATAAAATACTATTTAAAGGATTTTAAACGCGGAAAGTACTCGCGTTAAAACAAACACAAGATTATACTATTATATCTAATCTAATTCTACTATTTGTTAATAAAATTTACTTAACAACCGGTTTACAAAATAAAATCTATCAAGTATAATATACAACTTTTGTGTCACGGGAGTATTATATCTAGACTCTGGACCATAGTGAAACAATTTTTCAAATAAGTTTTCAAGTAAATAATTCCCAAGAATATAGATATGTATCACCTAACAAAGAACACAAGTATGTAAATCCCTCTATGATGGTATTTCTATTAGCATATCAATTAACTATTAATATATATAAAGTAATGGTATTTTATAATTAAGATTTTATTAGTCAATAGTTGATTTAGCCGCTTGCAATGAAACCATTTTCACTGTTACATCTCTGCACCACCCATAAACTCTCTTTAGTATAATTTTCAATGCCACCTATAACCTCTTTAATCCATCCTCCGACCTTGCCTTTATTAGCAATAGATTCATAATGAATTCCTCAATTACCGGGGTCACAATGATTCACACGTTATCAGGCCAGCGACCCGTCGACGCTATCAGAATTCGTTTGAACTCGCGGGAGCGCTCCTTTTTGAACTTTGTCCTGATTTTTATTAACGTTTTTTTGATGTTTGAACATGCGGGCTCATTCAGATGACAATAGCGATCATGATATCATAATTATGAAGCAAAATTATAATCTATAGTATGGGTTACTGATGGATTTCGTACTTAATATATTTGAATCACTTATCTACACTAATATTATAAAGAGGAAAACTTTGTTTGTATTTATATAGGCTCAAAAACTACTGGACCAATTTAAAAAACTTTTTCACCATTCGAAAACTACATTCACGAGTAACATAGGCTATATATATAACATTATGCTACGGGAGCGATGCTGCGCGTATCAGCTAGTTAGACATAAAACACTATTTTTAAAAAGTACTGAATGAAGTAAATGAGTTACAGAAGCATAACATTCTCAATTATACAAAAAATACGAAATTTACCGAAGCTCGCGTAAGCAACTGTATTTTTTATAATTTTATAAATTAGCCTAGTTTATTTCAAAAAAGAACATTATCATATATCTATGTTTTAAGTATTCCTAATATACAATACTATGGCCACGGTTTCAACCGCGTGGTTGCCGTATGCTATGTCCTATCATAATCAGAAAGAATTTATCAAACGGTAGTTTCAAACATAAACGCCAAAAACAAACCTTTCTGCTTTATTATCATAGTACAGATTCGAAAGTGCACAGCCCTAAATTACATAATCGAGAAATTGACTTATTACGATAGCCTCGACAGAATTATTGCAGAGGTCAGACTGCAGTACTGCGAGATAAAGCCTAGCCTAGATTTTATCAAACTAATCGAATTGCTAATGGCCTATTGAGCTGTGATTGTTTAAATCGATTCCACTTTTTCTAGAGAACCTCTAATGAGTATACTTAAGGTTCTTGGCTGTTCTAGATATTGAACTGGTGTTTTGTTTTTAAGTACCGCCATTATTTACTCTGGGTTATTTAGTTGATAGAAAACTAGCTGTGCCGCGTGGCTTTGCTCCCGTAGCATAAAACATTATGTTATGGGAGCGAAGCCACTAAGACAATATAAGAAGACTATAACAATATAGCCTACTAGCCGCGTCCCACGGTTTCGCCCGTGTAACTTCTGATGCCGTGGCAACTCCGGGATTAAAAGTAACCTATATGTTATTCTGAACCATTACCTATATGTATACTAACTAAGTTTCTTCATAATCGTTTTAGTAGTTTTTGCGTGGAAGAGTAACATCTTCATTGTTAGGATGTCTGTAAGTGTTAATGTAAGTTTCCGATAGTTAACTAATTCTTCAAATCGGATCAGTATTGTCGGAGCCTATTCAATGCAAACAAACAAAAAATCAAATCATTCCCCTTCAAAACATTAGTGTAGATGTGGTATTCAAATGTCATTGCAAAATTGTACGTTTTATGTTATTTCTCGATTGGTTTGTTAAATTAAATTTTGGGACAACATTATCACAACAGTACAAATGTATCATTTAATGCTATTTAACTACAAAAGAAGCGACACTCCCATTTGTCAATTTACTACGCTAAACGTTAAAGCATGGTTTTGAAGTACGGGTATGAACCAGTATTATCCAAACGTAGCAATACGCGGTAGGAGTTTAATTGTCTGAAAACAGTAACGTACTAAATTCGGGACCACAAAAATTCTAGACATATAATAGACAGCTGCATATTCTCTGACTAAGCTGCTTCGAGCCAAGCCGCGCGGAACGGCTCAGACAATGACAATGACAAATATTTATTTGACATCAAAAAGACAACTAGGAAATAAATACACTTTAATGACCGGCGTGATACCAAAAAGGTCATCACATCAGCATGTTGGAAAATAGAATCTCCAACTACTGATAGCTAGTCCAATACAAAAGTCGAGACACGCACCTGTCCACATGGCACTCTCGTATCACCACGTAGCTCTTAGGGAACACTCCACGGGCGTCCCTTCGGAGACTCTTTCCGTAATACCAGTGCTTGCATTCTCTCTCCAGGTGCACCAGCTCGCCGACCTCCAGCTGCAGGTGGTTTGGAGTTGAGGTACTGTAGTTGTAGAGAGCTGCAAATAAAAAAAATATTTTCATTTCATCGAAGAACATCTTGAAAAATCTTAATTTACTTATCGCCTATGTATGATCCAGCTCGAAGGATCAAATTACATGCAAATTTTGTCAGAAAGATTTCAAATGCAACGGGAATCTCATCAGAATCATTGATACTGTTATTTCAGGGAAAACACTAAACAGAAAAGGACTTGCATTACTTTAAACAGGTTTATCACAGAACACGAGAAAATACCAATAAAGAAGTATAATTTCCAAACGTGATAATCGCGATAATTATCAACAAATTGTACTTAAACCACTGTTTTTGGTAGCGAAACTGTATTATTTCGCAATAAACGTTAAACCTTTTAACCAATGTGCGGATATATGATCATATGCAAATAGCCACCCATAGTCCCAATATCCGGGTAGTAAATATTTCGTCCATTTGTAAATTGTATTCTAATGAGGTGTTGAACAGTGCTTGACCATTGCTGGCCCGGGTGTAAGGCACCGTTAGACCTATATAGATACGTGATAGAACTCAGAGTCCGATTTTGGTATACACATCACACCTACAAATTTATCAACAACTAAAACATACATCACACGATAGAATGTAATAATGTAATAATTGGGAAGAATCAAGGGCAACTTGGAAAAAAATACAGAAAGCTAAACACATGTCAGATTTTTTATGGGTGTTTCAATTTAGTACTTCTATTATATTCACTAAAGTGGTTTTCTTAGAATATTGGTGATACTCCGAATTCTTAATAAAAATGATGCCGTAAAAGCAAAGTGATCCTATGAGGGTACTTTATTCGTTTTGTGGTACGATACTTTAAAATTGCAATAAATTTTATTCTTTTGCAACTAAATGAATTAGGGTCGTCTTTCCACTACTATGTCGATACGATCTCTAGTAAAATAAAAGATTGTACGGATGTCGTAACTCAATCACGTAAAAGCTACTGTAGTCTTTTGAGATTAGGAAAGGAACATCTATGGCCTAAGTTGAAGGAAATAAAATCTAACCTTATTGTGTTCGACATTGCGGAAGCTTACTGTTATTATAATTGCATAAGTTTGTGAACATAGATAATAATTTAATAATTTGATAAAGCCGACGTTATCTTTTATCCATATCCGTTATCCTTTCACCGGTCGAAACTAGATGTGGATTTTTTAAAGGAAGGAAGAATCGAGTAAACGAAATGTAATATCTATCTAAAGGAGGTATACTTGTAATATGTATACTTGAATAATATTGTAGCATCCGATTTAAAAAGACGCATTTAGGTACTTCAAAATAGCAAACTGGAGAAAACGATAGTTGAATTATATCGAATATAAACTAATCAATTCTTCTTCTTTTGTCCCTAGCCCTCCTGTCTTAGGCGGAATTTGCCAACGTCAAGTATTCACACAGAACATCAGTGAATGGTATATAGTCTGTTACTTTCGATACTCTATGCTTTGGAGAAAACAAGGATGAGATGACGCACAAAAAGAGGTTTCTTCACAGACCTCGCAAACCAAAGACAAAACAAACAAACAGACACAGTACAGAACACTACAATAAAATTAATAAACATTAATAATTTATAAGACCTTCAAATAATGAATTACTCTTTACCTCTACACATATAAGTCAAAGTGGAACTAAAAAATCGCAAGAAAACCTGAACCAAAAAGGTTTCCCACAACAAAAGCTCGTATCTGTTAATATCGAGCGCACTCTAATACCGCGATGTTGAGCACTACGGCATTATTTAGCCAACATATGCTGTATTGTTACACATTAAGAGCTCGTTGTGTTTAGTTGAGTGGTTTTCATTGAATTACACTCTTTTATGGAGGTTTGCATATTATGGGATGTTTAACATGAATGTCTTGTAATACAGCCGTACTCTATTGTATCTGATACTGATTTACCAACATTGCCGTAAAGATTTTTTAAGCTCATTCTAATATCAGTTTTTATATAAATTCACTTTCGATGTCATATCTTCATCAAAAAAGAGGTATAATTTAAAATTAAATTTGTTACACCAATATAAAAGACGATTCTTATAAGGCCCTGACTATCTAGCTAGACAAAATAAATATATGTTAGGAGAGCAAATAAAATACACAAAATAAAATACAAATTAGCTGTTGTAAGTGAAATTTGATTTGATGAAGTCTATAAACAATTAGTCAAATATCTATCTAAATTGTGTCCCATATGTTGAACGCTTCAACTTATCTCAAAGATACATACTTTTTAGAACAATAAAGAAATATACTATCGAACGCCTTAATATTTCTCAACTTCTATCGCGAAATTTTATTCTTCATTTTACAAAGCCATAATCCGACACGAAAATCAATTACAAACACTACGTTAACATTACTTTAAAATGAGACCCAAGTGCTTACGAATTAAGGATCAATTTCCTTTACTTGTGTCACATTACGTATTTCTCTTAATAAAGGCATGTCCTAATTTGGTACAACAATAACACTGGGAAGCCAAAATCAATCCCAAAGGGATAGGTACGGTCGTGTTTTTAGCGATACAATTACAGTCCTTTTCGCTACTAAATATTCTAGCCGTAATTGAATTTGACACGGGTTACGTGATTTAAAATGGGTTGGTACATAATTTAAAACCACGCTCTTAAAATAATTTGAGAGGAAAAAAGGTAGATCAGAAAGATTGTAATCTCAGATTATATAACATTTGATTGTCAAAAGTCATAAAAAAGGCTATCCGTCGACAGCATATTGAAATCAAAGTAAGTGCAAATCGATAGATTTGCCTGACTTTAGTAAGCAAAACAAGGGATAGATAGAATATTGACGGCCGTTAAAGACCTAAACCAGTAAAGATTCAGAATTTTCAGTTCCAAATTCGAAAGTACTACTAGATCTAGAATTGGAAACTACAAAACTGTATAAAAGTGGCTTAATGTTCCAGTGTTTCACATGCGCCAAAATAAACTACACCGATACAAACTTTCAAGTTCGAGACTTCGTAACATTATTCCCACAGTTTGGTCAGTTCTGGCGTATTAGGGTCAATAAAATATGACAACTACCCTCCGAAATGACGTTTAGTAGGGATCAGTATAGGATGATCCGTGTTTATTCTTACCTAATAAGGTTTTACATATAGACTCGCTGCCATATAAGCAACATATAGTCGGTAAAAAAAGTCGATTAACAATGTTGTTACTACCAAACCACCCGAATAGATTGGTCTTATGAAATTGTATAGTGAAAATCTTCTATCTTTGTGTAGTACACTTTGTTTATTGAAAAGTATTGCGATGAATATATTCCGCTTGATAAATTTAATGTTAAAACAGATATTGTAATTCTTATGAAACTCGATTGGCGCAGTCGATATCCACTGGTAGAAAACTATTATGTAATAAACATTGTAATTTTCTATAGTCTAAGTGTTAATTTATTAATAGTATTAGCTGTTCCACGCGGCTTCGCTGGTAGCATAATGTTTTATAGCCTATAGACTTCCTCAATTAATGGTCTATATATATATATCACAATACCATTAAGCAACGTTCGTTGCTGTCTGTAAGAAATTACAATCAAGTTACTTATTGTACGAAATGTCGTCCGCCTCAGAAAATTAATAAAGGCTAACCTTATTATCCTCCGCGATGTAAGCCAGAATTATAGGTTTTGTAGACGTAACTTTTTATTACATTACATTGTTATCTTAAGGGATTTGCTCGAGAGCTTTGGATCCAATTTTTTCGCTTAATTAGCTTCAATTGTTCCGTATGTCTTTTTTGGGATAAATGTCGAGTATTATCCACATTTATATATAATTATATATTATACTAGCTGATCCGGGCGGCTTAAGTCAAAGTCAAAGTCAAAATGTTTATTTTCCAAATCGGCCTCTGTTGAGGCGCTTCGTTGTTGAAGAATAGTGTTATATGTCCTATGTTATGCGTGGACAATGTAGCTTTCGAATGGTGAAAGAATTTTTACAATCGGTCCAGTACTTTTTAGCCTATTCATTACAACCCATCAAGCAAAGTTTTCCTCTTTATTAGTGTAGACAATTCAGCTCTTAAGTACCACATTATTCAAAAGGGCCTTAAAATTATGCTCAGCTAAAAACAAACACAATAAGCTCTAATTCTGGACTCATTATTTCCAAAGCTTCCAGGATATCAGAATATTGCTTCATTTTGTCACAATTTAAAATAATGTATTCCGTCGTGAAATAAGAGATGAATACTTGAAATAAATCAACGTTTTGCGTATTTCCCTAGGCTTAAGCACTCAGGTAATATATTAAACAATCATATTTCTGACTCCGTATAAATCTTTCAAACTTGAAAGTTCAAAATATAGTTATATTAGTTTTGTTTGTGGAGTAAGTAAAGGAACTTTTGACAGCTTTTGACAACCTTACCTAATAAAACGTAAGGTAACGATGGATTTTAATTTCACTGAAATAATTTTGATTTAAAGTAAAAATTTATAGATATACGCCTCGCGGATTCACCCGCGTATCTAACTTCTGATCCCATGAGAATTCCAGGATTACAAGAACCTTATATGTTATTCTGGGTACGTACCTATATGAATACCAAGTTTCGTCACAATCGGTACAGTAGTTTCTGCGTGAAAGAGTAACAAACTCAAATATATACATACATCCTCACAAACTCGCATTTATAATATTAAATACTAGCTGATCCACGCGGCTTCGCTCCCGTAGCATAATGTTATATATGTATATGTTACTCGTGGTTTTTAAAATCGATCCAGTAGTTTTTGAACCTATTCATACAACCAAACAAACAAAGTTTTCCTCTTTATAATATTAATGTAGATATATTAGCATGTACTCATTTTATACAATGAAATAAACATGCGATTGACTCGAAAAGTTGCCACTCATAAATCCACGTGCATGTAGCGCAAAACATTTACACACCATTGACTTTACGCGGCTTCAAACGCGAACTTTGTAATGCGTAGTGCATCATTAGACGTAATAACGACATAAAATATTATGTATGAAAAAATCATATGAAACAAAAACGACCCGATTGGCGCAGTGGATACGGCAATGGTCTAGTGCGCCGGAGGGTGTGGGTTCGATCCCCAACCGAGTAGAAAATTATGTTGTGTTGAACATAGTAATTTTCTACTGTCTGGATGTTAATTTATCTGTAATATGTATATTTAAAAAAAAGTATGTTTAAGTATGTCTATCAGTTATCTAGTTTCCATAGTACAAGCTTTGCTTAGTTTGGGACTAGATGGCGTTGTGTTAAATTTCCAAGAATATTATTATTATTAAAGACAATTAAAGTTTGTTACAACACTTATAACTCGAGATCCGCTTAAGCAATTCGGCAGAAAATTCGTAAGTATATAGCTTAGGACCAGAAGAATGTCATAGGATACTCTTAATTCCTAAAATCCCACAGGAACGTGGGTGAAACCGCGTGGCACAGCTAGTAAAAAATAAATAAAACCGTTTCCGTCAGTGAAACTGTAGCCGAACAGATGTCCAAGCAATTACTTAGCGTCAACGCCAAGTTATTAATAACTACAATCATTCCAACTTACATGGGAATCGACTTGTTAAATTGTAGACTAAGAGCCAGAAACTTATACGACAATCTTGAAACGTGACTATGTGAATGACGCTTGGCCATTTTTAATTGTTTAAGAACGTCGAAATAATATTCACCTATAATTCATAAAAATTAGTATTGGTTAAGTATTTAAGTAAGTATCATAGTTGTTGCAAATAATTTTTTTTCTTTCTTTCATATTCGATATAATATTCATAATAATAATTGGACATGCTGTATAACGAATACGAATGTAAATATGAATTATATGAATATATTAAGGGCTTTGGTAATGTTTGCAACAGTTATCTACGTAAAGAAATAAATACTGGACAATATATCTGCTATTCTAAAACCTTATTTCGTGCATAAGATATGGTTTATTACATTGCAATAATGTTGTTAAAAGAAAGGACTAGTCAATCAATTCGAGTTTTCGCTCACCCTGCCCAAAGAGGGTCATAAAGGTGCCAAACCTTCAACTAGTGACACTACACGTCAACGAATTTATTAAAAATCCAATCAGCAGCTCTCAAACTTAACAACAATAAGCACAATAGGGGCGGAATGCGTGATTCACGCCCGCGACGCGCACCGAAACCGATGTTATGCGCGCGCGCAGCGAATGACGATCAACTGCGTAGACTTGTATGGATCATAGAGCGGGCTAGGGCCGTGTCTGAGGGACTTATACACTTGTAGTTAGTAGTTTGTTTTAACGCGACTACTTTACATATTAAATAAAATACTTTTAAAAGGATTTTATATACACTTGTATTTATTAGGCATACCAACAGTGTACACAAAAACATACAGTAATTAAATCGAAACATGAATAGCTAGTTAGCCATAATGTATACACTAATTACAGGAATTTATTATTGTTTAAAAATTATTATCATTTCATTCATTGTAATAATGAACAGTATACTTAAATTAAACATTAAAGCATTCCTGTAATTGTACATTATATCTGTTAGAAAATGCAATAGATCATTTATAAAAATGTAACTTTTACGTTAGAGCTTAACCCCAAGGAACTATTATAAATATCGGGATGATATATAGCCTTTAGCCTTCCTCGATAAATGGGCTATCTAACACTAAAAAAATTTTTCGAATCGGACCTGTAGTTCCTGAGATTAGCGCGTTCAAACAAACGAACTCTTCAGCTTTATAATATTAGTATAAATTTCCGGTACTATTTATTCCATACCCATTACTACTACCCATTACGACGACCCAAGTAAATTTACTACTGAAACATTCCCACAGAATCCATCCTCAAATCGATCTCAAACAGGTGTCGTCTACTCGATCGCTAGCTCTAAGCGATTCCGATGTGTCGCACCTGCCAGTTCAATGAGGCGTAATCATAGTAATATTGAATTGGTTAATTGCTTGCTACCGATTGCATAAATTACTTGTCATTACTACTGCGTGGTTACATTTGAACTCATTATTTCTGAATCTGAATCTCATTATAAACAAACGAATGTCTGAAACTAAGCGGAGGGTATGCAAATTCCAATTACTGAAAGAAGAAAAAGAAAGAAAGAGAAGAAAGCCTTTCTTTCTTTTTCTTTAGAATTTCTAACCTATTTATTAACCAAGAAACGTTTCAGTCGCTGTGATATGACAACGGAACGAATATGTACATGCTACATTTGACATACAACCACACTTTCGCATTTAGTATAATATTTTAAGTAACTTTTGGTATGTTAAAGTCAGAATTTCACTGACAAAACACTCAATGTTCTAACGAAGTGGCACGTTGTTAAGTAAAATGTCATGTTGAGCTGCTGTTTTCGTTTTAACGTCGGATATTTCAGTCCGTAGTAAGTATGTATCGAATAACAGTTCATGAAATCGGAACTTACAAGGTAAATGTACAGGCTGATGGTAGAGAAAAGTAATAAACCGTAACGGAATCAGATTTAAAAGGGTTATTATATTTATTATTTTATACGTATTACTTAATAAAAATTAAAATAATATAACGATTTAGACTAATTAGGAAAAAGATGATATAGAAAAAGGAACGAAAGTAACATACATAAAAATACGGTCGAATTGAGAACCTCCTTCTTTTTTTTGAAAAGTAGAACAAACGAAATCTGAAATCTTTAGCGTTCAATTTAATAATAATGGACAATATAGCTATTGTACGCTTAAATCAAATGTTCATCATCAGCATGAAAAAGGACATGAACCTTGAAAAAATCCTAGTTGTTTTTCACTTAGTAATCGCTTATCATAACTTCTGCCCTCAATAACGCAAGGTCGTCTAAGACCGAGAATTTCAAACGACTCGTCTGGCGCTCAATGAAATCAAATAAGAGATAACCGTACGTAATATTGGATAGTTTAATTGCTTCGGATGCAGCGCTGATTGCGAGATTCATGTAATACCTTATCTATGAAGATTTAGATTGATTTCATGTTGCTACGTGATTCATTTATAGAACTCAAAATTAACTGAATAAACTTAGGACCTGAGAGAGGTAGGTCCCTAACTAACCTTTAAGTGAAAATGTATGTCTCGTCTTCATTCAGGAATCTTTATTGGAACACAGGTGATAAAACCATTCACCTTAGACATTTTAAACAAAGGATCATTCAGAGTTTAAAGGTCGAGAACGTGTGGAAATTTATTTTGAATGAACCTTTGAAAGATCACTCGCAGGCATCTTCAGGATAATTTGCACAAGAGACTCCCCTGACCTATAAATGTCTTCGGTTCAGCTTCTCATTAAAGAAAAAAAACTTACTTTAATTATATTACCTAGAATTCAACAGACCAAGAGTCCTAGCCGAAGATAATAACATTTTACAAAAAACGGTATTTTCGAGAAGTTCTCTGGAATATCTTCCACATAGATGATCAAACTTGAACTTAATTTCTATAGCACCACACTGACACAACTATTTCGAATGCAAAAAGAATTTTCCAAATCAGTCCACAAATGCTGGAGATATGCGGTAACATACATAAAGAATACGGTCGAATTGAGAACTTCCTCCATTTTTGAAGTCAGTTAAATCAAAAAATCTTTGGGTGATAATATCAAACCGTCGATTATAAGTCTGATCTCTCGAAGTCGCATTTCCATCCTATTGATTTGATTAAGGGAATCCCAGGAGTTTTATAACAATTTTGCGCATTATACCTTTTACGGAATTGGCTAGTCTCTTAAGATCAGCGATGACCGATATTCGATCAGGACTTATACCAAGGAAAGGCGAACGTTCAACAATAATCACGTAGGTGCGTCACGTACGTTTTGACAGCGCATAATTGGACTTCCTCAGGTGGGGGCTGGGCGGGACGTGAATCAACGATGTCCGCAATTGATTTGTTCTGATTCAATTTTCGTCAGGGATTTTCTCACTTAATCATATTATTGATATGATTGCGAGTGCGACGGGGAATACACTGTTGGAATCCAACTGCATAATTTATTACTTTTTACATTCTGTTTTACGACTTCGTGACTGCGGGAAAAAATCTATATTAACTTAGTCTGGATAAAATAATTCAAAACCGTCCAGGAATAAACCGACTAAGTATAGAAACTGTCGCGTACTCTGTACATAAAAGATAATAGGACGCGAATAACCACTCTATTGTGAGTATTTATTGTTTAATTTCGAAAACGATTCAACTCACACACAAACGAAAAATAGGAAACCATTGAATGGATCTCCCTCGAGAATATAATCTAGGACTTCCCGTATATAACGGCACCTGTTCCCTCTAGAGTCTAGACCGAGAAGGGAATCGATAGGAAGCCTAAGCAATATGCAAATAGATTTCCACCAGCGCTGAATAAGTAAACACATCGATATTCGCAAAGCACCTACAGGCTATGTAACTAACCTCATTTGAGAGTAGACTCAGCTTCCTAGCCTATCCTCGGGCAAAGCCTTGTAACTTCCGACAAACATGATTAGGATACACGTCATATTATACATGTGAATTAAATCTTAGACGCGAGAGGAATCCGTTTAAAATTAATGAACAGGAAAAGTGGCAAGTTAAAGTCTGATTACCTTAAGGTAAAGGTTTAATATTATAAAAACTTTGCACTCTACGCTTAATAATGTTGTCAATATTAACCTTCCTTAATTAATGGTCTATTGAACAGAAAAGGGTTTCTTTAAATCGGTCCAGTAATTTCCGACATTATCGCATTCAAGCAGACGAAAAATACTATTCAATACTTATATAATTCTAGACAATTTTCTGTTGTTTGGATATGAATTAATGGAGTTAAACACTCACAACAAATCTCAGGGTTTGTGGAGTTACCAGAAACTATTCATTGAGCCAATCAGATCTTCAATGCTTAACTAACCTAATTGCACAAGTTTTGAAGTCCTTGTAGCATTCAAGAGGTTTAAAGGTTATCGTCAAGGCCCACGAAATAAACGTAAACAAGTTGCAATTTTTTAAATTCCAGTACAGAGTATGACATTTTCAACCAGTAAAGAAGTGAAAATGAATTGCTGTTTTGAAGGATACACAGATTAGAGAATAAAAGGCAGATGGAGTGTGCCCAAGACTCGAGTGACGCTAACTACTCGTACATACACGTGCATTTGTGTGGATGGTATGTTATTTTTGCTTTTGGGAACAACTTTTACAATTATAATAAAACATAAGACGGCATTTTTTTAACAAAAAGAAAAAATACAAAGCCCTTGACACATGCTACGTCAAAATAGACAAACGTTTATGTATTTGCTTTTGACTTTTGTATTTGCTTTTCGGGGTCTCTCCAGTCTTCGGCACATTCCTTTTGTGAAAGGATATTACTGACCTAAAAATAAGAAAACATACAAAACTTCCAAACTGTCCCGAAATTCGGCTTTAAAAGCAACATTATTCACTGGTATTAAAATTGCTCTGACTGGACTTAAATTAGTTTTATATCTGCGAGCGATATGAGCACCCTCGGAATGGAATAGAAAATTGCAGCCAAATGACTTTTGGACTTGACCCATGTGAAATTGAATCGCTGAGTAGAGTTGAAGTCTAGACGAGAAATGTAAATAAATGCCTGCACCCGATTTTACTTAGCTATTTCTTTATTTATTTGGCATACAATATCCGGATGAATATCAGCTGAAGGAAAGTATAATAATATGTGTTAATGGTATTAAATCGAATCACATATTATGTACGTAGACAAAAATCATATAATCTTAACATTCTTAATACAAATTACAACGGGAACAATTTAGGTAAAGTTGCTAATTTAGCTTTACTTTAAAATGTATGACTGGCATTTAGTTTTGATTAATGTTCTGTAAAATATATTCTGCCACAAGAAAACTAACAACATGTTTACAAGTTTTACCGTAATATGGGTAAATATGGTATAATTGACTTTCATAGACTTCAGACTTTTCTTTATGAATAGCGTAAGCAATCACTAAGGCTTAATTAATCGAAAGTCCTTCATTATTCTCTTGACTGAAATATAAAGGAAACAGATTACTACTCTTTCGAGGTGCTTATAAAAAAAACGACCACATTTAGTTAGTCGAGGAAAAATTGTTAAATAATCAAGGTATCTTAAGATGTTAATGTCTTCATTAATTCTTTTGGCGACCTTCCACTACTATACTACTTGTTATGGAAAAATTATAAATTTATATTGTCCCTACAACAAGTAACATAAATAAAAAAATATACCGTCATTTAACACAACGCCATCTAGTACCAAACTAAGTAGAGCTTGTACTATGGAAACTAGATAACTAGAGATACTTCTTTTTGTAAACACATACATACTATAGATGTATAGTCACCTAGACAGTAGAAAATCACCACATCATAATTTTCTACTCGTAGGAATCGAACCCACTCGCCGACGCAAAATACCATTGCTATATCCACTGCTTGATCAATACGCATCAAATTTAAATCCCCTTCAAATATTATATCCAGTTATAGAATAACAAAGTTCAATCTCGATTCGTCTCTCTGCAGTCTTTACCTGACGTTATCAACGGGCCCTTTATCAGGTTATCTATTTGATTAAACATCCCCGCTTCCCAACTTCGGTACGCCGGATCCTCAACAATTTCATACCGTCGTATTATAAGTTTGCCGGTAAATTGTGTTATTATTTTTAACGAGGCTTCCCGAAGTTAAGGAATTTTCTAGAAACTCAGGCAAAAGTTTGGTAAATTTCTTTCATGTAACGATTCTATAAGCAATTGGTACAGAGCAAAAATTGTACATACTTTTCTGAGAATACCGCTTATTGATAGAGGTTTTAAAATATTTATTTGATTAAGCCTGATAGGCGATAAACTGATACGCATTTCTTAGTAGAAGTCTTTTGTCTCTAATAATAATGTATTAGAAGCAAAAAATGTATTCATATAATAAAACTGTAGACATGAAAATTCTGTACATTAAGATATTTAAAAAACAATTAGCGTGAGTAACCCCTTAAGACACCACGGGGCGCGGCTAGCATTTTACATTGCTGACGACCCGCTTGGCGCAGTGGTTCAGCAATGGTCTATTGCACCGGAGGGTGTGGGTTCGATTTCCACGAGCAGAATATTATTATTTGATGAACATTGTAATTTTCTACTGTCTGGGTGTTAATTTATCTATAGTATGTATGTATTAACAAAAAATGAAATGTTTAAGTATGTCTATCAGTTATCTAGTATCCATAGTACAAGCTTTGCTTAGTTTGGGACTAGATGGCGTTGTGTTAAATGTCCAGGAATATCTATTTATTTATTGCAATGAATCTTTATTTTATTTTAATCGAATACGGCATCTAAATTGACACCAGCAGATTAAAACGCACGCATAAAATTTAGCCCCGCACAAATACAGCAAGCGATTTGCATAACACAAAACAATGTCAACTATTCATATATTACGCCATTGTGTCCCAACAAGGAAATGTAACAGGAAATATTATTGTCAGCTAAACATCCTATAAACAGTATAATAAACTGAAATTTGATAAGTCATTGCTTTTTAAGCAATGGACATTGCTTAGTGAGTTAGGAATTTGATAAAATTCAAGAAAGTAAAAACAACAAGAAAGAAAATCTAAACTTCTTAAATAAACTAAAATATGGTTGAATTAATAACCTCCTTAATTTTTTTGAAAGTCGGTTAAAAATTAAAGAGAATATATTATTATGAAGAATGGGCAAGTTGAACTATGCCTACCGTTAATTAGGCCAAGATCAAACTTGAAAATAAGTTATACCTGAATAATAAAGTTGTTAATCTTGCCCAAAAAAAATTAAATATGATCATATATATATTAACAGTTTGGCTCTAAGAATTCAAATATGTTAAGATAAACAAAGTCTTCAAAAAACAAATTCTTAAAATTTATAAATTTTAATACTTATTTAAATTAATTCTTGATGGCAATGTATAACATAAAATATTGACAATTCCCACAACTAAATAATGTCTAAACATTACACTATAAAGTAACTTTTGTCCCCCATCAGATTACTAGGCAAAAATCATGTTGACCTAGTAAGCCATTGCTAAATTTAAACAGGATATGTCAATGACCTTTGTGTTTATAATAGAATTAAAATCTTTTCATTCAATGAAATGCATTTATCATAACAATTTATTACTGTTATTTTATCAAGCAATGGAAAATAAAGCTTCTTTGTGCTTTTACAATATTTAAATAGAAGTTTTTTTATAATGGGTTCATCATTCAATGACCCTGATTAGGACTTCATTTTAGACAATACTATACAGTATTTTATAAATTCATTTGTAAATATTGTCTCTCAACCTCAATCATTATGAAGGGTTAATATTTTATATTAATCTACTTAACAAAATAGTGCTTGTAAACAGCCTATATACAGACAGAATTATTGAATTTAAAGTATTAGCGGAGGGCTGTTAAAATGTATCAAAATATTAAAAAAATACATTATTTCCCAATTAACCATGTTTTTTTTAGGCTTTTCATATAATCAGTACCTATAAAAATAAAACAAGCTGTTTTTCTTCCGGACAGTACAATATACTACTAGGCGTAAGTCTAAACTATATCTATAACAAACTTGGCAACATAACTACTAAAACTTGGTTCCAATTGGTTGAGTATATCAATGAAGATTATTTATAACCAAGCCTTTGAGTAGTATAATATATAGTAATGCTACCTAGCCTTAAAGGGTTACAAACCCCATTGTAATAAGAAAGAGTTGTTTAAATTGTTTAAAGAAGCCAACAAATTTTTCTACATTATAAGTAAGGTAGTGTACATAAAAATAAAATTAGCCCAGTTTGGATGTGAATTCACACAACCAATATGATGCATACTGCATAAAGAAAGTTTAATATTGCGTAAAATATGCAAATGTATACATAATAACATTCAGATTCAATAACCAGCCAAGTGTTTACGTAACAATCGCCATGTGAAAGTGTAACATGGAGTATAATGTCACAGGTAACCCAATTATTTTCTTTGTTTATAAAAACGTTCAATAACTTCTTTAATTAGGGATTTATTATTGTCATCCCATTAAAAAAATATTGTGAAATGAAAAAAATCATCCTTATTAACTTGTACAAAAAAAAAGGAATAAAAAATCAGTTTTTCTGCCAACAATCCACATAGATCAGCCCTTTATTGTTTACTCTAATAAATGAGCTATTTAAATTAAATCATATTAAATTAATGGCCATTTAAATCTACATAAATTTGTTATAACTACCAAATTTGTCTTATCATTTATGGATCTACAGTTCATAATTTAGATCAAAAACAAATTACTAAAATAAATTTATTTATCCTTATTTATTAGCTTCTTTACTTAAAGAATAAATAAATTATTTTAAAATAATTTATACTTTAATCTATCCCCTTAAGTAACTTAAGTTAAGTAAGGGATATGAGCTCTGTTTGACTCAATATTAATTTAGGAGTATGTGGGGCCCATAATACCAGTATTCCTATCATGAGTTGCTAAGTAATTTAAGAAGAAATCTTAATTAATGATATGTGTTAGCATTACACAATGACAAGATGCAGCTGAATTACCTCTTATGACACCCACGGTAAGAAATGGGATGGCAACACATGCATTCCAACCCGTCGCTATACAGGTAAAAACTTATGGTGATATTCATGGGTTACCGTGGCTGTACTGTTCTACTCACATTTTATAATACTTTAAAATGTTCCATTCATAATAATATGAATTTGAATATACTGAACATATCCTTGAAATACATTTTTTTTATAATTAATGGAGATTTTTGTATTGATAAATTGTATACAATAAAAAGCACTAACAAAAACAACAAAATTAAAAAAAAACTTATTGCAACAGCTACTTATTTTAAATTATAAACTCACTCTTTGGATTACTCTCATAAAATAAACAAATATTCTTTTTAATTTTGATAAGAACTATATCAATAGTAGAAAAATATAATGCACTAACAATGATAACATTGATAAATAAATTCGAAATCACCAGGACGTTATCAAAAAGTTTTTATAACATTTTCCAAGTATTCAATTTGTGCCTTTTCGGACAAAGATCGAAGGTTTAAAGTTGATAGTATAAAAAGTTATTTCAATTAATGTGTATTATGATAAACTAGGAACGCTAGGATATGAGACAATGTTTATATTTATCACTCAGTGGGAGAGAATTCAACAGGAGATCGAAACTTTTCAACAAAATATTTATCATTAAAAACACTCACCAACAGCGTAACATTCCTCATTTTCAAGTTTTTGCCACACAGTCATATTTACGAAATACACTTTTAAAACTATTTTTTAATAAATAATTGTAAGGCTCGTCATTTTTATCACGGTCAAAACTTTTAACTTTGTCAAAACACGTTGTCTGTGGTCGGGCGTAGTGACTAGTGACACTGGTGTTGCTATACGCCGATTAAATGTTATGGCTAACGCGTGTCTATGGTATAATACCGAATACCGATTACTTGGATATCAAACAAATTATGCGTATCATTTGTATCAAGATCATCAAAACCTCACGCTTCATAGAATGCAATATTTACGACTAATGGAGATATGAAATAGCAAAAAAAGAATTTTTCTAACATTTAAAATATACATTTTTTTTATTTTAGTAAAAATATCTAACCTTCGTCTATCTATAATATAATTATTAACTAATTAGATTGAATTTATATATTGAATTCAATCTAATTAGTTAAATCAATGTAATACAATGTTTGACGTACAAATTATTACACATTATTTCTTGGATTTTCCAAATTAATGAGTGTGTTTTATAATCAAGTTATTACCTAAACGTTTTTATTAAATAACTAGCTTTCCGCCCGCGGCTTCGCACGCGTGGGCTACTAATTTCTGTACTTTTAGAGGCGCACAACAAAAGTTTAAAAAATTACAGCCACAGGACCCCTGCTATATTATGTGCATGTCTATTTATTACCTAGTTTTTATTATTTTCTTTGGAAATAGGTTTGATCAAAATCTCACAGTGCGCGCGCCTCCTCAAAAAACATAAAATTGTAGCCCACGCGAGGCAAGCCGCGGGCGGAGAGTTAGTCATTTTTTTAAAGTTTTTGAGAATTTATTGAGTGTTTTAACGTCTTAATCCATACGTTTAGAGTATAAAAGGTATGTCCGCAACTGAACCAAAATCTCTCATTGTCACGTGGTATGACATTTTCACGACTTTAGAAGAGTATATCTCAAAAAATATGTATGTTAGCAAAAAACGCATTTACAAACCTCTATTTCATTTTTAAAGACCTATCTAATGACACCTCATACAATGATGTACTCGCGAATTTATTTTTTTACCCTCCGTTTACATGTATGGAAAGCCACCCCTAAAATATTTTTTTCAAATAAAATGTAGCCTATAAGTTGCACCTAATCATGGTTTATCAACATGTAAAATTCAATCAAAATCTGGCCAGTGGTTATTGCGTGATTGACGAACATACAAACAGATAAACAGACAAACAGACAAACAGACAAACAGACAAACAGACAAACAGAAAAAAAAATTTTTAACCATGGTTTAGGTATCTATAGAACATACATATTACATACCAATCACTCTTTTTGAAAAATATTCAATGTACAGAAATGGTTCGGTTACTCCTTTATTATATGTATAGATGATTATTCAGTAATCTCTAATATTATCGTTCTTAAATCTTGCTTTTTGTATGATTTAAGAATAAGTATGTCATTTTAGTCTGGATGGATTTAATTCTGATATGGATTTATTGGTACGTCATTACACATAAGTACGCATTTGCTAATTTATTTTTATTAGGCGTAGATAAGTATTTATAAACATGTAAACAATGTTTTAAATTCATGGCAAAAGAATAATAAAATTAAAACAAAACAAGATAATTATGGCTTAGTTAATTTTTTTACATGTCCTTCATGGTTTTATGACATTTAAAAATTCCATATCATGTAAATTAAAATGCAACTGAATGTAAATGAATTAACGCTATCTCTGAGAGATAAGCTTCTGTAAGAGTAACGAGTGCTCATGCTGGTTGTGGATGTACTCTTATCAAGATTATAATATATTAAATGTCTCATTATATGCACAGATTAGAAATAGAGTTAATATTATTTTGTTCTTCTGTAATCTTCTGTTATATTATAATCATTTTTATCAATTAAATCAGTTTGTTACTTCTTTTATTTCAAATATTCTGAAATTAGGGTATTTTATAATTTTTTTAGTAAGCATTTAGTTAACATAAAAGTTAATCTACATTTTGTCCATTTCAGTATTCCACACCGATTAATAATAAATTCCATAGATTAGCAACAATTCTTTATTTTGTTATCATCATGTTTTTAAAATGGCTTTGAATTTGACTATAATTTTATTTTAATTTAATAGGTACCTTAAAAAAGTATTTTAATACCTACTTAGCGCACAAGTCGTAAATTTTGATTCAAGATATCCAATCCGTGACAAATGTTACGGAAGTGACGAGATATTGATATCCTACAAAAAGTTATTACCGGTCGTAACTAAGTTTAGGTCATAGCAAACTTCCTTGGACATACTTACGTTTTGTGAATCTTCTTGAATTATTATTTATTTTGGACGACCCGATGACCTTTGAAAAATATATTTTTAACATTTTTTTTTTGTAAAATTAATCAAGTTGGAATTATTAACGATACTTAAAATATTTTCGGAGTTCTTTTTATTATAGTGACAAGCTAAAATATAAATTAAGAAAATTAAAAAAAACAAACATGCATATAATTTTTTTATACAATTTATCTCTTTTATTGGGTATACAGAAAGTAATTTTTAAATGCTTGATATCAATGCGTGTTGTTCTAAAATTGCGCATTAATAATTGCTATCTATAAACAATTAATTCTATAATCTGTGTTTCAATTTTGGCACTAGCAACGTCAGACTTGTATTCAGATTTCAGATATAATATTATTGTGTGCTTGTTCTAGCCTTCATTAAACTTTCATAAAGGAAATTAAAAGTTAATTAAGGCACAAAAAGGTTGAAACAATGGCCGCGAGGTATTAAGTTTATTACCGTAGACGAAACTTCATTTTTTGGCCCTTTTTGGCGGGAAATTTAATAATTAATCGGATTAAGAACTTGTAGACTTGCGCGTTCACTTGGAATTAATTGTTAAAATGATAAACTGGTTTCAGGGTTACTAGGTGTTTAATATTTATTGACGTATCTTGACTTAACCTATAACAATTCAAAAATAGAAATAGAAAATATTTATATTAATGTAAACTTTTTACAAGGTACTTATGAAGTCATTTTTAAATTTACTACCGGTTCGGTAAATCGATTCTATCGAGAAGATACCGGCAAGAATTTCGATAGTTACTCTTTTCAACAGCAACAGCAAAAAAGTATATAATATGTACCTATGTATTCTATAGCCTACAGTGTGTTATATTTATGGGACAAATAAACTTTTTTATTTCTTTCTTTTACTTATACTGAATAGTATAAATTCCTTTAAGTAAATTGTTTTGCTAAATCGTGCTTATCTCCGAAACTACTAGGTAGATAAATACGAAATATTTTTTCTGACTGTGAGATTTAGATGAAATTTTGTACCATTATAGTTTGAAACCCAAAAAACAACATAGGATACTTTGTATCTCAGTCATTCTACGGGAATGGGAGATATATGCGGGTGTAATACGGGACACAGCTAGTTTTTTAAACTAATAAAACAAACAAACAACAGAATTAAAAGAAGTCCAGAAATTGAATGGTTTTTTCAGATATCAATATCCTTAAATAACAATCTGTTACATCGATGTCTCTAAATACCAATTCTTGAATGAATGAAACTTAATATTGTCACAACTTCGTTACATTTTTCTTCAGTGAAGGCAAGGACAAGAAAAATTATATTCTTTATAGCATACGACACGATAGTCGTACTTCCTACTAATATTAGAAATGCGAAAGTTTGTGTGGATGTGCGTATGCATGTGTTTGTTACTTTTTCCCATAAAAACTACTGAACCGCTTATATTGAAACTGGGTATTCATATGGGTAACGTTCAGAATAACAAATAAAAGTTGCCACGGGATCAGAAGACTTCTATTCCCATCCCATTGCACTTCAATCCTATTCTACTCTATACTCAATTTCCCATCATAAATCCTCTCCATATCCCCTTCCTTTGACTATGGAGGCAGTATGGTTTATACAGAGATAGCTACAACCACGGAATAGAAAAAACAAGTGGAAGTGCCCTAGTGCTTCTTTAGTATGAGAACCAA
>LQNK01001160.1:0-32198 GCA_001586405.1 Phoebis sennae | reverse complement strand
TAAATTTTGATTCAAGATATCCAATCCGTGACAAATGTTACGGAAGTGACGAGATATTGATATCCTACAAAAAGTTATTACCGGTCGTAACTAAGTTTAGGTCATAGCAAACTTCCTTGGTCATACTTACGTTTTGTGAATCTTCTTGAATTATTATTTTTTGGATGAATCGATGACCTTTGAAAAATATATTTTTAACATTTGTTTTTTTGTAAAATTAATCAAGTTGGAATTATTAACGATACTTAAAATATTTTCGGAGTTCTTTTTATTATAGTGACAAGCTAAAACATAAATTATGAAAATTAAAAAAAAAACAAACATGTATATAATTTTTAATACTTACAATTTATCTCTTTTATTGGGTATACAGAAAGTAATTTCTAAATGCTTGATATCAATGCGTTTTGTTCTAAAATTGCGCATTAATAATTGCTATCTATAAACAATTAATTCTATAATCTGTGTGTAAATTTTGGCACTAGCAACGTCATACTTGTGTTCAGATTTCAGATATAATATTGTGTGCTTGTTCTAGCCTTCATTAAACTTTCATAAAGGAAATTAAAAGTTAATTAAGGCACAAAAAGGTTGAAACAATGGCGCTATTCAAATAAACCGCTGGCCGCGAGGTATTAAGTTTATTACCGTAGACGAAACTTCATTTTTTGGCCCTTTTTGGCGGGCAATTTAATAATTAATCGGATTAAGAACTTGTAGACTTGCTACCGTTCACTTGGAATTAATTGTTAAAATGATAAACTGGCTTCAGGGTAACGCGGCGTGTAATATTTATTGACGTATCTTGACCTATAACAATTCAAAAATAGAAATAGAAATAGAAAATATTCTTTCATTCATGTAAACTTTTTACAAAGTACTTATGAAGTCGTAAGTCGATTCTATCGAGAAGATACCGGCAAGAAACTCGAGTTAGTTACCTACTCTTTTCAACAGATACAGCAAAAAATTATATAATAGGTACCTATGTACTCTATAGCTATACCTTTTACCTATACTGAATAGTATAAATTCCTATACGTAAATTGTTTTGCTAAATTGTGCTTATATCCAAAACTACTAGGTAGATAAATACGAAATATTCTTTCTGATTGTGATCGACAGAGTCCTTGGGATGGTACAGCAGGTAAAACCTTGGGGCCCATCATGTACCATTATAGTTTGAAACCCAAAAAACAACATAGGATACTTTGTATCCCAGTCATTCTACGGGAATGGGAGATATATGCGGGTGTAATACGGGGCACAGCCAGTTTTTTAAGCTTATAAAACTACCAAACAACAGAATTAAATGAAGTTCAGAAATTGAATGGTTTTATCAGATATAAATCCTTAAATAACAATTTGTTACATCGATGTCTCTAAATACCATTTTTCGAATGAATGAAACTTAATATTGTCACAACTTCATTACGTTTTTCTTCAGTGAAGGCAAGGACAAGAAAAATTATATCCTTTATAGCATACGACACGATAATCGTACTCTCTACTAATATTATAAATGCGAAAGTTTGTGTGGATGTGTGTATGCATGTGTTTGTTATTTTTTCACGCAATTACTATTATGATGAAAACTTGGAATACACATAGATAAGGGTTCATAATAACAAATAGCCCACTTTTAATTCCGGAGTTGCCACGGGATCAGAAGACTTCTATTCCCATCCCATTGCACTTCTATCCTGTTCTACTCTATACTCAATTTCCCATCATAAATCCTCTCCATATCCCCTTCCTTTGACTATCGAGGCAGTACGGTTTATACAACTCTATTTTCACATCGATTCCAAATAACGGACGTTTTCAATATTCTATCTATCCCTTGTTTTGCTTACTAAAGTCAGACAAATCTATCTCTTTCCACTTACTTTAATTTCAATATCCTAACGACGAATATATTTGCTTTGACTTTTGTCTATATATTGTCATATAACGGCCATTTTCAATAATGTATCAATGATTATGGATAGATTGTTATGTCAGATTATATGACAATAGATAGACAAAGGTCATAGAAAATGTATCCGTCGTTAGGATATTGAAATCAAAGTAAGTGCAAAAAGATAGATTTGTCTGACTTTAGTAAGCAAAACAAAGGATAGATAGAATATTGAAAACGGCCGTACGCTGACTTTGGTAATCATTGTAAAGCCCCGCGAGACAGGCTAAGCCTAGTGCGGTGTCCAGTGATAATATTGTTAAAAATTTAAGTTTTTATCTGGCAAATAAATATATTTTTATTTTTTTTAATCTATCCATAATCATTGATACATTATTGAAAATGGCCCTAAGTCGTATCGTATAGCCGTCACGTATAATTACGTCTCTGTTATAATAATTGCAAATGTCCATTCTTCAGATCCGTATCTTGGGCTTGTCCTTAAATTAGACTCTTTTGTTTCGTAACTTTTCCTCTTAAAGCGCGAAAGCAATTTGGGTGACAGGAAAAAGAAATTAAAATTGAAAAATTTTTCGGAGTTATTCCTTTCCTGAAAAAACAGGTTGTATAATGTTTTTAATTATGAGTTATTGTTTTATTGCTGTCATTCTCTAGAATTCAGAAATTAGAATTTTTCAATTCACGTGGTTAAGAAAATTTGTTTTTGAAATTAATTAGTTAGAGTTAATTTTAAAGATCGTTTAAATAAAGGGGTATAAATTTTAAACTTCTGCAATCCTAATTAAATTTAAGACAATACTTTTTTGATACAATATCTTCGTAATTCTAATCGAATCCCTACTGATTTCACTCATAGTCGAATTTAAATTTTCCCTGAAATGTATATACCAAACCTATACCTACAAAATTATATCAAGATCGCATTAACGATATTTCAGATATAGTCGTATTCATAACATTTGACAAGTATACAGTCGACTCTGAGACTTCGCCACGCTCAGTCAAAAACCAAAACTAAAATATTTATATAACCCACATATTAATATTCTATAGCACCACATAGCTGAGACATCCCTAAAAACAGCCGTATAAAATCTTATTTTTCGCGGTCTTGTGAGCCACTTTTCTTTTAAAACACGTACATTCCACTTTACTATATTTTCATATTTTCCTTCCTATCTTATTCATAGACGTGAGTTTATTAGACTTGAGAAAATTAAGAGCTATGCGAACATTTTCTGCTTTTTGCTCTTACATTATGAATTTATAAGGTTGAATATAAGAAACGTACATTTAAATTGAGATGTTTTACCTATACGTTATTTTAAACTTTACTTAGTATTAAGTTTTAGAATTTTATGTACCTAAAAGGAAAATTATACGTTTTCGTTTCTTTTGCATGTGCGCATAGTTTAAATTCAATTTCGCACTTAACCTAATTTCACTGACGAAATATTCGATGTTAAAATAC
Organism: Phoebis sennae; assembly: GCA_001586405.1. Classification (NCBI taxonomy): domain Eukaryota; kingdom Metazoa; phylum Arthropoda; class Insecta; order Lepidoptera; family Pieridae; genus Phoebis; species Phoebis sennae. The sequence continues at coordinate 28,806 of LQNK01001160.1, read as the reverse complement.
TAATATTAGTCGCTGGTTATAATGACATTTTGATTTAAGAAAACCGCATTGAGCATTAAATTACATTCCTCGTAAGTTATTACAGTACCTAGTAGGTAATGTTTGTAACGTAACACGAAACGTGAAAATATTGTACGCGCATAGAACGTTTTCCATATTACATTTTTTTTTAATACGTCCTATAATAGCCTACTCGTTTTTGTGGTCGGTTAAAATATTTTTAGCACTGGTAAGAGCAATAATACAACATTAGTATCTATGTATATTTTAGCGTAAAAAATTAAAAAGCTGATTTAATGTTGTTAAAAGCTTGATTGACTATCTGCAGTTAGGGGAAGGGGGGGCATAACGGGGCCACCAGCAAATACAAATAACTATGCACCCTAGATGTATATTGTTTTTGCTAAAAGGTGGCCATTCCGCACCAGTCTTCAGCCCAACAGGGACCGGCGTACAAATTGCACGCGTTTTTTTTTAATGACAGTTAGCTGTTTTTGACGTCATTTCATCCTATTTTGTGTGGTTACGAAAACGAATGTAAAAAGGTAAGTGTTAAGATTATGACTATAGTTTCTCAACATAGTATTCTACCAAAAGTACTTATTGATATATTTTAAACAGAATAAATGTTGCCGTGTATTATTATTTTTTCTTGATTATTTTAAATAATGTTTGATATGGGGGCATAACGGGGGCATAGCTATGGGGCATGATGGGGTACCGTTGCACCATCTAATTACTGTCCCCGATATACACCTGTTTATAATTTAGTGATAATTTAAAGAAATGGTTTGTTTATTAACGAATAAAATTTATTTTTTAGGTAAAAACATGGTAAGAACGTACTAAAAGAAAACTACGAAAGGCAGTTGGTCTGTAGAAAGCATGAAAAACAAAATTTATGCAGTCTTAAGCAAAACAGCAGGCTACAGAAAAGCAGTTCAATTATACAGTGTCCCGCAGACCACACTAGAGCGTCACGTCGCCAAAATAAAGAAGGGCGAGGCGTTCTTCCTTCAACCCCTTATAAAAAGGAATTAGAAGAACGTGAACAAGTTAAGCGGACGAAAAAGTGTTCAAACTCAAAAGATCATCGGTTGAAGAACTCAAAGAAACGGAATATTGAAAAATAATGATGAATATATATACCCCGTACTGCCCCGTTTTGAGTACCCCATATTGCCCCTACCCCGGGGCACGATGGAGTTTTCATGAGGGTTTCGAAAAATTAAAAAAATATATATTATTCCATCAGTTACTTTACCAAATTTGATGCCAAATAATAAAATATAATGTAACCTAAGTGTTCTGATTAGTTTTAATTCATAATTATACAATTTTTATTATTTTATTGTAGATTTTCCTTAACGTCCCCGTTATGCCCCCCCTTCCCCTATTATCCCCTTATTTTTGAAATAAATATGATTTGATTTTTTATTGTTTTTTTGACAGTTATACAGCATTACTTGTATACGTTACCATAACTTTGAATAAAATAATAAATTAAATCATTTTAAATGCGCTTTGTTAAATAAATAAATGTTTGAGTTGAGGTTACATCTCGCTTCAAAATCAGTTGACGTCGTTAAACCAAATCATACAAATAGTATTTAAAAGCCTATAAAACCTTAACAAAACCTCTAGAGATACGTGTTCAGTGTCGGACGGAATGAACCTATCCAATGGGATTACTATCTTCCGACCCTCAGTGGACCGGCGTGACCGAAATGCTGAATTTTGATTTCACATCTCATGTACGTATGCCTATATGTATGGTATTTCCGAATCATCAATAAAGCCAATATGCGTTTTTCTCCCTATTTATATATACCTATGGCTCAATATTTTTTTTTTATATTTATTTTATATAAAAGGATTTTCGTAAACTTATTGCACCAATAGTTCGATAAATAAATAAAAATTAAAAATAACAAAAAATCAATCAATTAATCTCAATTAAAAATAAGCTAGTAAAGCATTTTAATAAGTTACTAGCTGACCCGGCAAACTTCATAACGCCATTTTTAACATAAGGTAACTATGAACTATTTGTACGGATATATATAATTGTAGTTTTTACTATTCTATTCACAATTTCTTTATATTTTCTTAGCATTTCTTGAACTTCGAATCGGTTCAGCTGTTCTCGAGTTTTAGCGAGACTAACGAACAGTAATTAATTTCTTATTTATAAAGACAGTCTTCTGTATCGGTGGTAAATAAAAAAAATATGAATAATTAAATGTAAATGACGTTCTAAAAGCGCCTCGAAAGAGGCCGATTTGGAAAATAAATATTTTGACTGTGACTTAGACAGTTGCATGCCTCGTTTCTATTGATGACTACTTTCAAAACATGTAGCATTTCGAAAATTACAAAACACTTCGTTGAAATTCCATTTTATAAACATGATAGTTTTAATTGAACATGACATTATCTGTGGTTTGAATTATATTATGCAAATGAGCACGGTCAACAAATGGTTTGAAACATTGCATTCAATGCATAACGTAACCTGCATCATTGATTACTGTCAAATGTATGACGAACAGTTGAAATAGATACAAATTAAATAACAATTAATCGGTTGGATCTATTTACATTTCTGTTAGTACAAAGCATATTTTAATGAACTGGTATCTAAATACTAATATTTAAATTGTCAGGATTTGTTCAGTAGGCGAAAGGCATTTGGGGATGTAACTTGAGTTTAATATTAGTCTGGAGTGCTAAATAATTAAGAAAAAATAAACAGTATTTGTAGAGATTTATTTTACTAATATAATTAATGTGAAAGTATGGATGTATGCGTGCAAATAATGCCGCAAGGACTGAGCGGATTTTGATTAAATTTATATTACAGACTAGCTGACCCGCGCGGCTTCGTTCCCGTTGCATAATTTTATTTAAATGGCCTATTAAATATAGCCTATGTTACTCGTGGAGAATGTAGCTTTCGAATAGTGAAAGAATTTTTAAAATTGGTCCAGTAGTTTTTCATTATATGCACAGAAACAAACAAACAAAGTTTACCTCTATATAATATTAGTCTAGATACGTTATTAGATATTAGGTCATAGGATAGTTTCCATTGATTTTTACGTGATGTCGTGGTCTGGGCGGCAGCTAATAAATAAAAGACGTGGATTCCAAATATACTGTTTTACTTCTGTTGTTCAGACCTTTAACACCGTTTATATAATAATTATTATAATTCATAGTCTAAATACTATTTTAAACCACAGCGCAGCTTTGCGCTAACCTAATATTGCTTTTAATCTAGACAACTGTTTAAACATTTTTGACAGACTGGCACGTGGTTAGGAAACCTGAGTGGGTTTTAAGAGGCAAGCGAATTGACGGCAGTAAATTAGTAAGCGCTCTTTGAATAATGTTATTTACAAACGTGTTCAATTATTGTTATAAAAATGGTTATACTATATTGTTCTTTTTCTTAGTTCATCTGTAGGATTTTGCAGTCATTTTACAGTGCAATTGACGGTCGCAATATCAGAAGTATCGCATATTTAGAATAGAATAGAATAGAATAGAAAATATTTTTATTTATGTAAACTTTTTACAAAGCACTTATGAATAGCCATTTTCTTAATTTACCACCGGTTCGGAAAGTCGATTCTATCGAGATGATACCGGCAAAAAAACTCGATAGTTACTCTTTTCAACAGCCACTCTTATTACATTGTTATTATAGTTTACAACTCCAAAGTATATATAATATCATACTTAAACACTATCCCGCATTGATTTGGGAACTATATATATATTCCAAGGATTCTTATATTCATATTCATCATGTAGAAGATAGTATTATGATGAAGAACTAATACAACGTTCCTCCAAGCAAATTATTTTTTCCATTCAAAAGTTAAGGGAAGCTGGTCTTTGCTTGTGGAAAAGTGGATAAACTAATAAGTGTCAGATGCATCTGTCTCACCCTAGAGGACAGAAGGCTACTGTAAAATATACGCTCAGTTAATTAGATAGAAGTTCTTCAGAAGTTGGCCGTGGCACCCCGCCAAAATATGTTTAAGTTGAATCTATATTAAACTAAATAGGCTCCAAAACTACTGGACCGATTTGAAAAAATCTTTTACCATTGGATCCCTACATTATCTCTGATAAACATAGGTTATATTATAGGTGTATATAACATCATGCTACGGGAGCAAAGCCGCCTGTATAATATTTACAATCGTTTAATGCATCTGCATTAGGGGACACGAGGCTAAGAATGCTATGGCGTATCAATGAAACCCCCACAAGGTTTTTGAAGGAACATCGAGGGGTTTAGTCGGTGCAAGTCCGACATAATCCGGTTATTTCCCCAGACGGCCGGGCATGCGAAGGCCTTTACCCTCGTAAAAAGGGGGCAGAAGGCTACAGTAATATACGATCAGTTAATTAGATAGAAGTTCTTCTGTTCTGTTCTGTTATATATGTTTTAACATCATGCGTAGGAGCGAAGCCCTGCAGAACAGCTAGTAATGTATAAACGTAACAGCCGTCCAATGCATCTGTTGTACCCTAGGGGACAGAAGACTACAGTAAAATATATCAATTAATTAGATAGAAGTTTTCCAGAAGTTTTCCGTGGCATACCGCCAGAATGTGTTAAGCCAAAGTTGAAGCGCGTGAAATATTTATTATTAAAGATGATAGGTTGAAAGTATTTTCATTGTTTTAAAATAAGTTTGGTTAGAAAAAAAAATCAGAGTTGGGATGTGAACGGCACAGGTCGGTAACATAAGCATCGGCTTCATCCACATTAGTATTATAAACTAGCTTTCCGTTGCGGCTTCGCTCGCGTGGACCCGGCAATTCCCGGCAATTATTCGAATTTTTCTCACCTTTTAAATCTTTCCTAGACCTCAGCTTCAGTTCAGCCGTTCTAGAGTTTTAGCGAGACTAACGAATATATATATATATATTGATATTGGACCGATTTAAAAATTCTTTCACCATTCGAAAGGTACATTATCCACGAGTAACATAGGTTATATTTTATAGGCTAATTAAATAAGGTGTTACATAGTTACACGTTTCATCTGTTTAGAGGACATTCAGAACATGATAAACACGTAAAAAATAATGCAAAGGGTTAGCGAGGCTTTGTAAATTTAATAAGATTATTTATTGATGTAATATGATATGACTCAGATAAATAATTTAAGTTGCTCTAAATTCTATTTTAATCGTCTACAAATGTCCAAAACATCCATGTAACGTTCGTATAAGAGATGAAATTTCTAACCGTGCGACATGTCCGGATATAGAAACCAGTCCATCCCATATTTCTCGAAAAATCCAAGGTAACTAGGGATATTAAGAATAAAAATGCAAGCAGTGGTACGTGCATACCGGTATGGTCTGGCACTTTGCCAAAATGTCAGGTGCCGGCTTTTATATTATAATCATGCAGATGAGCAATTTTATATATCAATATGATATGCGGTTGCGAAATTGCAATGGAGACGTAAATTAATGATGCGCAAGATGAAAATTAAACTGGTTATTGGGCATAAATCGCTTAAATAAAATAAAATTTATACTAATTTTGTTAATGACGTTCTAAAACTTTAGTTATATTTCATGAAAAGGAAAAGGAACGTTTTTATTTGTGGTTTTCATCGTTTGTTTGATTGTGTTGTTTGTCTTCGAAATTACAGAAAGAATTATTCTAAATAAGTTGACTGATGTATTTCAAAGCGATTTAAGGGAATGTAATAGCGATGCTGAAACAATTTTATCGAAGTCCATGGCTCTACCTTTCCTTCCATTCATTGGGCGAACGCAAGACGTTACGAAGCGAAAAGTATACTGCTATAATGGCGAAATAAAGGAGTATTTCTTTCGCCATATTTGTTAAATCTTTACTATTTAAGCTAGCACATAGTTTAAGGTTAATTAGTAAATATTTCGTGAAAGTGGTGATGACAATGTCTCTTTAGCCGATTTCTGCTGCGGTGACTGCATTCCTTCAGAAGGAGTCGGAAGAGTAGGATATTTTACGTGCGTAAGTGGGCACACTATCCATGTCAAAACAAACTTTTCTCATGGGAAGGATATAAAATCAGTTGTAGTTAATATTTAATTTTGTTTCGTAAAGCTAATCTTTTTGCCACAATAATTGCTTATTATAATAAGCCCTGAGTCTAATTTTCATACAAATGGGTAGTCAAAAGAATAAAATTATTCTTTTAGTTCAGTGTCGGTAGCTTTTACTAAAATCGTCACGTACGTGAGGAAATGTAAATTCTGGCAATTGGAGTCCATATCTGACATAATATTATATTTTATTTCGTTTAGTTAAACTAAATAAAAATGTTTTAAGTGGTAGACATACATGTATTTCAGACGATACAAAATGCTCAAGCCTAGGAAAATATACTATTTCTAACATAGTGTAATATGAATTTTATTTATTGTTAGAGTCATAGTCATTATTTCAAAATATTATTAAGAGGGATAATTTGAAGTTTTATTTTCGTGGATTTTTTAAACTCAATTTTGATCTTATTTATGAGATTTATAATTCAAAATTGACTTAAAATTTTGGTGAATGTATTATATATCTGCATTTCTGAGTAACTTCCATATAATAATATTTATTATTTTTTTTTATATGTAGTAACGGGCAAACGGAGCAACCGGTTCACCTGATGTAATGTGACTGACCGCAGCCCATGAACATCTACAACAGCAAAGTGTGGCAGATGCCTTTCCGGCTTGAAGGAAGAGAAGAGGATAGGGAGAGGATTCAATACGGGAAATTGAGAGAGGAATGGGATGGAAATACAGGTTTTAGAAATGTCTTACTTCGCATAGTATTTTACTTTACTTATACTAGTACTGTGTGTAAACCTCGTAACAATTACTTACAATTTTCTTTCTAAACAAAACCTGTTATCTAAAAACTGCAAGAAAATCGATAATGTGGTATTTTTAGAAAGCGTGATGCCGCATTTCCTCAGCACGTTAATTAGGTGCTTATGCTGGTGCCGAGAAAATTACAAACAGATTTTTATTAATAGCGAGGGTAGTAACATTTATTAACATAATTTTGTTTTACTAAATGAAACATTGCTATGGTGTCTGGAAATTAATAATTATTAAAGGAGATTAATTTCATTTTGTGACTGTCACTATGATTATAATGTTAATTAATATTGATACTGTGATGTATGGAATAATTTTGATATATATGATTTATATGTATGATAGAATACTGTCTCGTTGGTGGACGTATTTTAATAATTGTCTGTAGATCCAGGGATCTCAAGTTCGAATCCGGGTAATAAAAAGCTAACTAATACCAGTTGAAGCTATATATCACTGTTAGCTAAATATTAAAAAATAAATTGTCATGAAAAATAACAGTTTACTAAACAACAACAAAACATCATAAGCGTTCTTCATCTCACCGCACCTAAGTCGTAACTTAACACCACATCTTAAACTCAAGCTTGATAAATTGTCTAATGTCCCCAAATGGGGCTAATTTTGCTAACGAGCGGTTGTCCTGTGTAGGAATAAAATTAATTCCTTTTCCAAACACCTGAAGATATGTATAGTAGACTTAAGTACAAAATGGACCAAGCTCGCAGCGGGAAAATTTACACCAGTTTGTAGATTTGTATGTGAAACACGATGCAACTAGTGAGCGGAATTTTGATGAAATTTTGAATATTAGATAGGATATTAATCTAGGTGATATTTTACGCGAAGCCGCAGGGAACATCACCTAATCCTAAATTATTTACTTTACAACAAGAATGGCACTAAAATACTCTATGTTAAAGGTATTTTAGGGGTCCAACGAAAATATTTCATAAAAACCTAGGAATCTATGGTCTGCCTCGCAGACCGCATTTTTCGTCATTGTGGTCAAAGGCTTTCTAACCCAATATGAAATACTTTCTACAAAGTAACTCTCAAAGGAAAAGCTTGACCGATACTTACAAGAGTTTTAAAATATATTGCTTAAAAAATCGGCCTGTATTTAAATGTTTTAAAGCAAGGAATCTTTACAACACTGCATTATTGCTGCATATATTAAATGTTTCGCATAGTTTAGTTCGGATTCTGGGTACCCGGGAGAACTAAAGATTAAGCGTGCCGCAAACTTGCTGATTTCATTTCAGCTATAATTTTGTTGCTGGAAGAGGATTAGCAGAGCTTAGAACGTGAATATAAGTTTGTTTATTTAAGTAAATTCCCACTAGAACATAGGATTTAGTTAAGAAGGTAACAACTGAGGTATAGATAATACACAAAGCTTTTGTAGCGTAAGGAAATCTTGTATGTGAGTAAACCTGACTTAGTCTTAATATTAATGACACTTCAGAACCTAGGTGACTTACTTGACTTATGGTCATGAGTCCCTTAGGTGCGGCAGCGGGCGTCCGCCATTTTGCTGCGGTCTTGGTCTACGCGTTTCACCTCGCCACGTCAATCCTATCGCCTTAGCCTCAGCTGTCACAGAGCGTCTCAAGGATTGTTTGGGACGTCCACGTCTTCGCTGTCCTAGAGGTCGGAACCTAGGTGCAGCTTTCCAAAATTTTGATGCACTGCTGGTACACAATGACATCTAAAAAAAACAGTAAAAAATATCGCTAAACAGTTTTAAACAGGCAAGCAGTACTTCAAGACATGTACTAGTTTGTTTGCTTTTTGCAACGTTTTTTCTTTACTTTTAAAAATTAAGAATAAAGAACATTGGTCCAGAGAATTCATAATTATTCTAATTACGCTATCACAAATTATGTCCCACATTATAATTAAGGAATTACCTAGCTAAAAGATTCAAAAATCAGTACGCAAATTAGCACCATTAATTGCCTTTAATCTTAGTCTGTCAGCAGCCTAACTGTAGTCGTATAATAAGTCCTCACCCTACTCATTTAACATTTTTATTGTGTCTGGTTCCCTCCCAATTAGTACTTCATCAAACTTCATACATGCAAATAACGGAAGTACTTATGAATTATTTCTGTTTATTAATTTTATATGTATTCTATGCTGTTGTGGTGTTCTGTACTGTCTAATTGTTCGTTTTCTCTTTGGTGGCCTAGATCTGGATTTTTGATTTGCTGAGATTTTTGATTTGATCACAAATCCTCTTTTCTATAAACGGTTGCAAAAGAAATTATATTTTGGTGTATCGTTTTTGATACTTCAAACTAGTGTCAGAGATGTTAACCTTATAAGAGGAACTTAAATTTGCTTTGTACGAATTTTGATAAACTTTTAGCTAGAACATCTATATCACCAAAATGCCGTAAGTGCTGTATTTATCTTATGTGAAGACTGTGGGGAAGAGAAAGGTTTGATGGTGAAAAAAGAAGTCAGGAATAGGCCAAATATGTCTAGCTTTTCAATTCCGCTTAACACTAATCAAATCTCACATTATAATTAACATTAAGACCGAAAATAAAAATCAGGAATACAAAAATCACGGCAATTACCTTAATCGTTCTGTCTGTCAGCAGACTAACCGTAGAGGTCGTATAATCAAAAAGTTTGCAACTGCCGTAATTATGCAGTCTCCCAAACGGCAAGAAGGACAAAGTTGGGGAAAATGCGGTTGTAGTGTATTTAAATGTATCGTTTTAGGGTCCATATCTAAAGGGTAAAATTGAGACTCTATTACTAAGCCTCCGTTGTCGGTCTGTCTGCCTGTTTATCTGTCTGTTTGTTTGTCTGTCTGTCTCATAAACTGTGATAGCTAGAAAGGTGAAATTTTCACAAATTATGTATTTTCGTTGCCGCCTAACAATAAATACTACAAAAAAGTCAAAAATGTCTAGGGATCTGGTGCAGAAATAATCTTGCGAGGATTGAACTCGCAGGAAAAGTTCTCAGTATTATATTAGCGGTATTATTCTTAGTAGAAGTGATGTATTTAAGTGGAAAAATAGCTTATTTTTGCATGAGTTTGATTCAAATTAAGTATTGCATGAGCATAACATCAGAATGTTTCAGGTATATTATGGATCTCAAGAGACAACAAGCGGTAAAATAATGATAATCATTGACATCCAAACGGGAGGCCACAGATGCCGCCAGGCATCACAAGAAACGCAATACTTTCAAAATACTAATATGTCAAGCCAATGACTGCGACCTTGGTCTTGTGGCATCTTGACTACAGATATAGTCAGTCTTGGGTTCAAATCACGGAAGGTAGATTTCTAATATGTATATTTAGCTCATGCTCTCTGAAAACCTCAGAACCATACTGTTATGTATACCGTTTTCTTAGCACCTAAAATAATATAAATATATTACGTTACATATCACGTGACCCAATTTAATTTAATCCCTGGATGGAGCAAATGGAGACAGCTTATAATAATATTATGGAAATAAAGCAGAAATAAGACCCTTATATTTTGATCAGTTAAGTGCGTAATGTAATTTGAAAATGCAGATATAATTAACAATTGATAACATGACTTTATTGCTCTTTAAGACTATATTTACGTTTTTGCAAAATTATTATGAACGCGACTAGCAATGTTAATTGGCTAATTAAATCAACTAACCGACTCATTTATTTTTCTATCCCTATAAAAATTTTTAAAATTGCATGTTGCCTCGAATATATTATTTATAAAAAAAAACATTAACGTATAATACTGACGTAGTAATAATAACTCAATGAAAAAATATATATTTTTATATTTTCGGGTTTTAATTAGATTTAGCCCCGCTACTCACCAGCCAAAATTTCCAGGGGCTTAATAGGAGTAGCATTAGTCAAGTTTTCATGCTCAAATACATCCCCAAAAATGGTACTAGCATATAGCTGAAATATAGTTCTAAAAGAAAGATCTTGTACAAAGTCTTCTACCTGCCAGGTCTAATAAAAAAGCCTTGGTCTAATAAATCATAGGAAAAGCATCAGACAAGTTTTGAGCCTCAAACACCTCCCAGAAAATGGTCCTAGCTCTCGTAATATAATTCCTCCAGTGCCTTAAGTCGTTCTGAAACAATACTCCCTAAAGCTGGCAATTTGATATTCAAATACTGCTTCATTCAGAATAACATACTGTTAGGAACTAAGAGGGGTGTTACGTGAGGCTTGTAATTCAGGAACTTTGTAGAAATGTACGTTGATTCGCAACTGGCCAATAGAATTGGTCGATTGATTAAAATTACAGTTAGTTACAATGATGAGAAAAGTGTTGGCACTGAAAGCTATATGAAATTCCAGCAGCAAGTGGTAACAATGTACCCAAATAGAGTGCATATTGTAGAACTTTATCATTTACTACTAACTATCCTTGCTACCCTTATTAAGCTACTACTTAAAAACAAGATACATACTGTAAGTTGGGATCTAGTCAAAAGGAAGGTACAAAAAATCAGCTTGTTTGTAATAAATGATGAACCGTGTACCAGGGATCCTGTACTAAAACTATTCAAAGTCGGCGCGTTTACCTATTTTCAATTTAACAGGATTTTGCAACGACTATTAATATATTTCTAAAATAAAATATTTTTTGGCAAAAAGTTATTTTGGCAATGCAGTATTAATTGTAAATCCTTCATTAAGGTGCTAGTCTGGATCCCAGCCACTTTAATACGGAAGTATCAGCTACAGCTAAGAAAATAGATAGAATAACCTAAATATCTCCTGGCAAAGCACCAAAACAAGCTGCATCACCTCTTTGAAGCGATGAGCCTTGTAGAGGTAAGATTTATATTCTTACTGTTACCAACTATGCGCGGATGTATAGTCTTTGGGTAATAAAATATTATATTGCACAATATTTGCATATACATTTCATTTTATTTTATTTTTATTTATTTTAAGGTATACATAACAAGAGACAAACATATAAGTATAATATAGGTACATTAAATTTTAAAATGTCTTGAGGGTAGATGGAATCCCAAAACCTTGTATACAAACTAATTAAGCATTTGATATGTGGATAGAGCTCTATCTAATAATATAAACTTAATAATATAATTAAGGCTTTCATTTAAAACGCCCATTTTTTCAACCAAAGATTTGCGTAGCGAAAATATTCAAGATCTTTGTTTTCAACTATGCACTTTAAATACTTAAAAGTGTGCGTGTAGGTGTGTTTTAAAATTTAAAATTAAATCTTGTTTAAAATTAGAAAGTTTAATGTATTTAAAAGTAGATCTTCCCTGCGGTATATCTCTCGTTCCCGTAGGATTTTCGGTATAAAAGCTGTCTTATCCCGGGTTTCAAACACTATACAAAATTTCATTCCAATAAGCTCAGTGGTTTGGCCATGAAAAAGAGACAGACATTCACATTTATAATATTAAAAATATTATTTTAATAGGTAAGAATTTGTTCAATAATTTTATATATTGAGCTGGGAATTCGTTTGATGCATAAAATAATTACTACCCATCTGTTATTAAGAAAATCTTCTCTTTAAATTTTCGAAGGACAACACATTCCTTTATGTTCGCATTTCCAACACATATTCATTCAAAGCATTGTCTATTTGTACGATGCACTAAAGATTCCTTTACTTCCAAAGCTCTTTTTAAATATATGAAATGATCACGGCCATTACCTACATTATCTCAGCGTGAAAATAACGAGCATTCTTTATGTAATCAGTTTTACAAGAGATACCCTGTGATTATTTCTAAGCGGAAACTATTTGCTGAGCGGGGTTCCCAATTTAGATAAGCTGCTTCAACGAGAAAGCGGTTTGTATTAAAATAAATAATTGTTTTTAAATTTAATAACGTTTGAGGTAGTAATGTATGCTTATGCTTTACTTAGTCACTTTTCGGGAAAGAAAAGTATTAGTTCAGTCTTAAATTTTTCTAGAACAAAAATATAAATATAAATATAAATATAATTTTTTTACTGTATGGCAGTAAAGTTTCTTGCCAATTATAATATAAGAAAACAATAAAAATATCATACAGACTTAGGTGTACGTACGTATGTACGTGTAGGTGTGTTCGTTCGTTTGTAGAGAGATAAATTAGGATCATATACATATGGGGGGTTCGCGGAAGAATGCTACGGCCGCGGCGTGCTCGTGAGCCCCCCACAAGGTGTGTGAAGGAACATCGAGGGGTTTTAGTCGGTGCAAGTCCGACATAACCCGGTCGTTTCCCCAGACGGCCGGGTATGCGAAGGCCCTTCTCCCTCGTAAAAAAAGGATCATATACATAGCAATAGGATCCCAAGAATCCCAGGGGAAAGAACTGTATATGCGGGTGAAACCGCGGGAATAGTTCTAAACTTAAGACGTAAGCTTGTTCATCACTCAGGCTGTTTCTGCAGGCCGCTGGCTGAGAGCCAATCCTGTCCTGACGAACTTTACATTTAATATTAAATAATGGCTCTCGAGGAAAATTAATCGCCGAGTTGTGCTTTTGTTTCAGAATTGCATCAATTTTTCCAGAATTAAATTATTCATAAGAATCGAGTCAGAACCTTTAATAATATAATAATAATAATAATTCATTTATTTCACATTTCTGCAGATCCAATCTATGTTAGTAAAATTTAAAATATGTCATTACAATTAAAATTTTACAATTAAATTATGGGCCTATGGGCCCACATCTTTCAAAAATGGCAAATTTAAATAAGAGAAAAGCAGAAACTATATTTATAGTCCTGGAATCTCTAGCTGGATAATCTAGCCCCAAACTAAGCAAAGCTATATAAATCTTGTTCCATAGAATCTAGATAGCTGATAGACATACTTAAACATACTTTTTTTTCTAAAAGGTGCAATAGACCATTGCCAGATCCACTTCGCCAATCGGAATCATCAGAAACTTGTTTTTTTTTGTTGACTAAATTATGAAGTGAAAAAAGAAGACTGCAAATTCTTGGTGGACGGTTTTTTTCGCTGACATGCAATTTTTCTTTGTATAGAAATGTATAATCGCCCCGTTTTTTTTGGCTCACATTATGAAGATGATAGCGGACAGCGACGGTATTTTCCGGTTTTTGCCTCACCTAAAAATATGATGATATGCGGCTATGCATTTCTATGGAACGATCATGGTTTAGTATTGTAACATCTTTTGGAATACATAGTTATTAAATAAAATACTTTTTAAAGGATTTTAAACGCGGTTTATTATACATTATTTTAACCCGACGTTTCGAGCACTTTACAGCGAGCGTGGTCACGGGTGACTGTTGCTATTTAATTTAATATGGAAAGTACTCGCGTTAAAACAAGACAAGCAAATACTACATGTTAGCTATAAGATGATAAGTACTGAAGTTTATTATCCCTTATAATATACAGAAAGACACAATACCCGTTCAATAAAGACGTAAGCCTGTATTCAACACTCAGGCTAGTTTTGCAAGCTGGCCGAGAGCCAATCCTGCCGAACTTTAAATTTTAATGTTAAATAATGGCTGTCCGAGGAAAATAATGTGCAAATTGCGCAATATTTATTTAAGTTTTCATGCTGTACATTGTGAAAGTATTGTATCGGTTATTTGTAAATCATTTAGCTCGTAGGGAGAAATTAACTGTTTAATAATAAAGGGTTAGAAAATAAATCATCTTCACTTTTTTATTATAATGTGAGTTTCAAGAGTTTTTTTGGAGTTTTAAAAAAATATATTTATTTGTTAAATTGTGTGTTAAGGTTTTTACATACTTGAAAAAAGGATTGTTTAATAAAATTCGTACGGATTATTTACGGTGCAGTGTACAGAATATACCTATTGTTTTTATAATAGTAGTTAATGTTATATTGACTATCCCTGTCACTTTATTTAGATGTAACTAGTTCTGAAAGTTAGGTGCTCCCATCGCTCCAGGCTAAGCGTTTGACACACTACAGTTTTACAAATCTAGTGTTAGAACATTTATTTATTTATTTGGTTTACCAACATCTATATACAAACATATAATCACAATGGTTTAGTATAACAATTAAGCATGAGCAAGTACACTACAGGTAAACTCAGCATGCACATTTAAAAAGAAATAAAGGAACTACCTAACATAACTTATAGATTAAAAATAATAAAAATATACAAAAATAGATATAATACATGAGTAGATGTCACAAATTTCTTTGCAATAGTAATTTAATTTTCTGTTGTTATTTCTCCTCGTGTAAGGTTTTAAAATATCCACTCCAAAAATACTACAAAAAATACGTGCTCATAATTCATGATTGTTTATATAAACTCTTACTCGATATCTATTTATTTCTACAGTTAAAACTGGTTGCAAAATAAAACTTTTTTTAATAACTAGACTACTCGTGGGGATTAAACCTACACCCTCCTGCGCAATAGACCATTACTGTATCCACTGCACCAATCGGGTTAAATATATGAGAATTACATCATAAAAGTTACACGAACTCACACGTTTCCATCCTATATATTTGGCAAGACAATCAGAATGGTGATTAGTATGATCTCTCCAATATAATACGTGATGTTACAAACATATGAGGCGCAGAAAAAGTCGGCGAGTATCGCCGTATTGTACATGTATTAGAGACGAATACAAAAATTATATTGCTAGTTAGATATTTATACTGTACAATTATAAGTATAATTCTCGTATATAGAATTTGTGGGAGTGGAAACGGCCTACTACGAGTGTTAAGTCAGAAACTTGACAGACCCCTGCTTGTCCGACAGAGTTTGTTTAAAATGAATTATAAATAATTTCTATGACTGAAATAATTGAATTTCGAGTAAAAATCGTATTAAACTCTACAGCTAGGCTCTAGCTCTCTAGGCTGTTAATCATTACCAGAACAACCCTAACTACTGGTCGAATTAGAGAGGTATTTCACGGAAACCCTCAAAGGCTCTCAATGCACTCTGAGATGAAATGGACCGGTTCATTGCTTTATTTGTGGATAAATATTTTAGTTACATTAATCTAGTTGTTATACAGATTTAGTTTTTGGATGATATTGTTAAGTTGATATGAAAAACTTGTTCTTCTATTTAAACGCGCTAACACAGTGGTCGCTGACTTATGATGCACGGAAAAACTCGAATGAGCTTATATTTATATCATTGTAAGATATTTGTAATTAGTTATAAGATGTAATAATAAATAACTTAATAGATCACATGCATCTCACTAAAATTGTGTCAAGATTGTCTAGTAACCCCTTTTAATGACTGAAATAATTGAATTTCAAACAGAAATTGTATCAAATTCGAAATCATTACCGGAACAACCCAAACTACTGGTCGAATTAGAGAGGTATTTCACGAAAACCCTCAAAGGCCCTCAATGCACTCTGAGATGAAATGGACCGGTTCATTGCTTTATTTGTGGATAAATATTTTTAGTTGCTTTGATCTTCGGTTACAAAGATACTGTCGATAATATTATATAGGTCAGGGGTGCCCAAACTTTTTCAATCCGACGCACTTACGAGTGTAGTTATTTAGACGCCTTACGGCCGTTTTCAATTATGTATCAAAGATTATGGATTGTAATCTCAGATTAAATGACATTTGATTGTCAAAAGTCATAACAAAGGCTATCCATCGACAGCATATTGAAATCAAAGTAAGTGCAAGTAGATAGATTTGCCTGACTTTAGTAAGCAAAACAAGGGATAGACAGAATGTTGAAAACGGCCGTTAGTGTCAGCGGGGAGTGAGTTCTAGTTTCAAATAGGATTAAGGGGACATATAATCGGGACGACGACTTTTGACTGCCTCCGACATAAAAAAGAATATTGATATCTATTGGAGAAGAGAGACATAAATAATATGAGAGTGAGTAGTGAACATGAATTTTATAATATACGACGAATCTATTACATATAAAATGATAAACTGCATTTTGATTGATTTGTAAAAGAACATTTCAGTAGTTCCGTAGTTGTATATTTTGTACACTATATTAATTATTTAATTACAAATTGGACCAGTTTCGAACACTTCAGTAACTTCTGAAGTGTTTCTTTACAAATCAATCAACATATAAATGTTGTTTACACCTTCCCTAGTTTCATTTTAATTCTCAACTGAATCTCATTTTAAAGCAATTGAAAGAAAACACCAAAATAAGCTTTTCCACTAATTCGATACCCAAAGTTTCTCCAGTCCCCACAACTACGGAAATGCATTACGTCAATGAAATTCTCGAATTGCCAACTTTTATCCACAAAGTTAAACACTGAGACCACATTTTTGTGGTTGCAAACTTCCAGTTTCGATGGAGCCGTTTAAACATGCCAATTCCGCGATAAACATGCTAAAAATAGGCTTTTAAATTTTAATTTTTTGTTAACAAACCCAATTTGTACTATACACATATAATAGTTAGTCAATTAAATATTTTTAAGAAAAAAATGTTTCGAGTTTTATTTAAGCTGACTGTATTAAAAAAAAAAGATTTTTAGAATTTTTGTTTGTACCACATCTAATATTTTAAAGCTTAAAAGTTTTTTGTTCGAATTTGTCATCTTAAGAAATACTGGTTTGATTTTAAAATTTATTTTTGCATTAAATTGACCATTCAAATCCCATCGAGAAAGGCTGTATAACATAATGCTTCTGAAGCGAAATCTCACGGAACAGCTAGTATATAATACATAAGTATATCAAACATGTATAATAACAACATTTATATAGAACCCTACAAGACGAGGTGAAATTGAGCAATTTTTATAGACCGCTGGGAGAAAAATCGCAAGAGGAAAACTATTGTGCGCTCAAACAAGTGAAAAAATATAAACGTCAAAAACAGCAACATGAAAACGCATGAAAATCCGTAGTGCGGTTAACATCATTCTTATTTTTGTTGGATCTTTTAAGCTTGTGGACTAGCTATTATTAAAATTTAAATATAAATGCTTTAAGTTACTTTTAGATATGGGTAATGTTTTGGTTTAAACCCACATTGGAAATTGAACTAAACACACTGAACTTTTTGCTAAAAAGTAGGACCGACTTCCTCACACTAAACAGTAGACAATAACTTTTATTTTATTTTTAAATCCTTTTCAAAGTCGATTCCTTTACCTTTTTTAATTTCATAAGACTTTGAATAGATTCCAAAAATAAAATTAGGCTAAGCTCGCACTGTACACATTAGGTACTCCATTCCCAGCAGGAAAACCGCGTGAAGCAGTATTGCTCTGCTTAGTACGGTGAACGGGGTTACCAGAAACCTCTATTCCCATCCCATCTCTCCTTCAACCAGTCGTTTTTCTCTCCTTACCTTTCTTAAATCCTTACCCCTTTTCTCTCTTAAGGCTGGCAATGTAGCTGTAACACTGTGCATATGAACTGCAGTCGCTTAAAGGTACACCGAGGTGTTTTTCAGCCCCTGACATAAAAAAATAAACGACAAGCAAAAAGCCTGTATTCCTTATTCAGTCCCAGCTTTAATAACATGTACTTATTAAAACATATGTTGACCAACAAAAGTATTGAAATTATTGGCGGTTTCACATATTTGATAGTTTGGATTTATTAATACAACAGGCTTTTCTCATTCTGTGTCCAAAGGTTGTCTGGTAGAGATTGCTCTAGGCAATAAGACCGCCTTTTGCTCCACATTGTTCTCTACATATCTAATATTAGTGTATATCACTTTATTTCTACTTGTGCAATAAAGAATTTAAATAAAGTAAAAATAAAATAAATTTACATTGAAAAATTTTTACCCTGCTCCAAGCATACAAGGTTGGTGGTGGGTGGATCACCAAGATATTCAGGTAAAATGTTCCAGTTTATTTCGCATTTTCTCTTGCCCTACTCATGACGCAAACGCATATATTACGATAAGGAAAGACAGCTATATAAAAATAGTAAATAAATATTTCTTTACATAATTACACGCTGAATTGCTTTGAACATCAAAACAACTTATTTACATAATACTGAGTGAGGTAGTGTGTGATGTTTAGGCGTTTTATATACGAGCGTTTATGAAGCTTATATATAATTGTCTCATAAATTTAATTCCTATGGGAACAAGCATACATGTATCTACAATTAGTCTAAGGGGCTTGTATCCGTATGGCGATGGGTTAGAATATGTGTGTCGCAACCCCATTTCTACCCGTGGTCAGCAATAAAAGTGTGGTAGCCAAGCATTGCACGATTAAGCCAAGCTCGCACTGAAGATGTATTGCATTGTGTTTCGTACGGCGAGGGGAGGTCTGGAGGCCTGTATTCCCATCCCATACCTCTCCTATCCTGTTCAACTCCTCTCCCAATTACCCGTCATTAATCCTCTCCTTATCACCTCCACTACCTTCAAGCCGGCAAGGCATCTGCGACACTTTGATGTTGTAGATGTTCAAGGGCTGCGGTCATTCACTTAACATCAGGTGATCCGCATCCTCCGCTTGCCTGCTTTAACCAATAAAATCGCACTATTTTTTATACATTATATAACACGTATGGTGTGTAAGTCACCTTAACATATTCGGGTTCCCATACAAACTGAAGAGGTTCTTCACAAACGACATAATTTAATGAATTCCAGTTACATACAAAGGTTTCAATGTGTACACTACGGATTTAATTAAGATTTCTAATGAAATAGTTTTGTATGTATACCACCATTAATTATTTGTGTACAAAAGCCTAATTTGGAATAACTTAGTCATTAAGAGCCTTATTTATATCTTTAAGCTGAGCTGGTCTGCGTGGCTTCGCTCCGGTATTCAAATATTATATAGCCTTTGTCACACAGTGAAGATGCAGCTTACTAATGTATTATTTTTAAGTGACAGCCCATGAACTTCTACAACAGTAAAGGAAAAGGTGAACGCCGATGCCTTGACTTGAAGGAAGGGGAGGAAACAGGGAGAGGATCAATGCCGGGAACTTGAAAATGAGAGGAGTAGAACAGGATGGGGGAGGATTGGGACAGGAATACAGGCCTTCGGACACCCGCTCACGATACGTAACACTCATCTTCTGCTGGTGGGTGGTACTTACTCCAGTGCAAACTTAGCCCAATCGTAATGTTGGGCTCCCAATCTTTTATTGCTTATATATTCTGCTATTCAAATCCGTTGCTACACGAGTATAGAATGAACCGGTGAAATATTTTTTTTAAATCGGTCCAGTAGTTTTTGAAAACATTGCAAACATCCATACAAAAACACGAGTTATTCTTACGTGTATGGAATACACATCTAAGATCGACGCACACAGACACAGACGCGAGTCTCAAACGCATTACATTCCCGCACTATTACCACGTGATCCGAAATATCAAATCGGTGAACGAGGTCTATGTTATGTTGCCTGAGCGCGCTCTATTAGAGATTAACTTTTGTACCTATTTATCTTGTGCTATAACAAAAAATAGCGTCAAAGTCATAAATATCCAATGGAATTTATAACCTTATTGGCTGTGGCATGTCTCCAGAGTGTAACGTGAAGAAAAACGTATTAAATTCAGATATAAGTCCATCTTAAAATACTTTTAGATATGATAGCTAATTTTGTCCTGTTCAATATTGTCTTTTAACTTGCTTAGCTTCCGACCACATATTTATTTCGGTAATTGAGTAAGTATGTAAGTAAAATCTTTATCCATAAATATTGATAGACACAATTTCAGAACAATAACAATATTACAATAATACTTTGGGCTGGATTGCGTAGTGTAAAATTTCCAAGACTACTATTATTTTCGTTCTAGAATTTGAAAAAATAATCTTCCCAAATGGTAATTGAAAAAAATATT
The DNA here is from genome assembly GCA_001586405.1 of Phoebis sennae. NCBI lineage: Eukaryota > Metazoa > Arthropoda > Insecta > Lepidoptera > Pieridae > Phoebis > Phoebis sennae. Next base: position 8,098 of record LQNK01001160.1, on the reverse strand, counting down.
ATGATTTATTACGTTTCGGGTGACTTTTAACCGCAATAAACTGGTTTATTATCCATCAACGTGTTTCACAAATCACAAGCCTGTTACGGGCGGGGCCGTAAAAATATAATACGAAATCCATTAACCTTCAACCACTTTTATAACTGCTAGTCGCGAGTCTTGAAGACCTAATGTTTAAAAAAAATAAAAAAAATAATTTTTCCATTACAATAATCTTGAGTTTTTCTATAGAGGTTGAGAATAGAAAACCGATGCAAATAGGCAACGTTTTTAACATATACCACTGTCATTTTGAGACCCTTATTTCTAAAGCATGCTAAAAATGCGTAATGCTAACCACTACAATGGGACCCTGGCTTTACCTCTCCCGTTCTATTCCTGTCTGCTTTTTCCAATTTAGCTACGGCTAACAAAGCACATGCTTATTTTTACAGAAGCGAATGAGTATATGTTCAGGATTTTCTTTCATTAAAGAGGCGGAATTTATAGGAAACGAAATTATTTTAAGCTTGCAAATTCAAGACCGCCTTCACAAAATTTATTGAAATTTCGACAGCCCACTTTCCTTCTTTCAGGAAAAGTCTCCATTAAACAGGCGATACAAAAACATGATTATTAATGACTTCCCAAAGCAATATCGGATGCAGAACGCAATTAATCGCTACCAAATTAAAACCATTTACGTTTCATATTAGATCCATAATTGCATGCAATTAGGAAATGAGGTCTCGGACGAGCGGATTTTGCTCGAGATGAAGGCGATTTTTGCTTGTAGGTTATGTGGCACATACGACGTTATGATTTCGAGATTCTTACAGAAATTCACGTAATTCTCTTTCTCGTGTAACATTTTTACTTTTGAAAATGTGTTCAAAATTAATATTTTATAGTTTATAATATAAGAATTAGATATAATATAGGATTTGAACTACGTAACTTTTAAGGTAATGTTCAATAAGAAAGGTTTTAACAGTCCATAAAGAGAGGCATATTTCGTTGATTTTATTCATCAATATATTCAGGGTGTATTTTAAGCCTAAACTATAAGGAATATCAATAGATTCTAAAAGTAGTCTTGAGGCTGATTTAAAAAAAAATAAAAACTGCATCATTGCATTTTTAAAAAAATAATATACTTACCCAATCTATTCCGTTGATTTTACAAAAAGAATAAATAAACATCCTGTATTATTTCACGTCATGCAAAGTAATGTCATAGGTCAAAGTTAAGGAAACGCCTGATCTCTCTCCGGTCGTGTTGGTCTGCCGTCCCATCGGGTTATGAGAGTAAAGGAATAGATAGTTCGCGCGTACACTTGTGCACTATAATATCTCCTGCGCAGCTGGTTAGTCTCTGTTGAGATTGGCCACCATGGCCGAAATCGGTCAGGGGAGCTATTAAGGAAACGCCTTACTTCTACATTTTTACACAAACGTCATTCATAAAATGTATGGAGCTCATATGCCAAAGAGAATCTCCTTTTTACTTGTAGTACATTTAATCTCCATATCTAAATTTTTTCACAGTTATGAAGCATCAAAATTCGAAACCCATATACATATATTCTTAAATAATGATTAAAACGTAGTATTTTTCACTACTATACAAAATATCTGCATTTTATGTCCGTTAAAATTCATCCGCCGCAGTGTTCCCATATCACTCCGTAGACAATTGTTGTTTGTATAGCAAAACAACATGTTACCTGAAAATTGCATATTGTGACAAATTCTGTAATGCCCAAATCTTCTCGGTAGAGACAGCCTTCCGAATCGGTGGTGAATAAAAAATATTATTTATGTAAATCTATATGACGTTCTAAAAGCGTTTTAAAAGCGCCTCGAAAGAAGCCAATTTGGAAAATAAACCTTTTGACTTTGAAAAAATCTACACTAATATTATAAAGAGCAAAACTTTGTTTTTTTGTAATGAATAGGCTAAAAAACTACTGGACCGATTTTAAAAATCTTTCACCATGCAAAAGCTACATTATCCACGAGTAAGATAAGCTATAATAAAGGTGTTATGACATTATGCTACGGGAGCGCAGCCGCGTGCAACAGCTAGTCTATAATAAGAAGACCGATGTGAGCCTCTCAGTTATAAAAGATAATTCTAATAAAATAGATTTAATAATAAGTAGCTATACCCCGCGGTTTCACCCGCGTATTTAGCCTTTTCCCGTAGGTTTCCTGGATTAAAAGTATCACATGTCCTTTCTATATCCTGCTCCTAAGCTCTCCCTACGAATTTTACTGCCGAATTGGTCGAGCACATCTCACTCTACGTCATTCAGTAAAGCAGCTTTCTAATGGTGTAAGAAGTTTTGGAGTCGGTTTTTTTTATGAAAACGTTACAAACATACATACATATCACAAATGTTTCCTCCTTATAATATTAATAAATATGTTATAAAATATTACCTGAATTTCGGTTTCAAATAGTTTATATATTTATGTAATACATAAATCAGCATAAATAGTACAAGGCTAAAGTTAGAAGGTAAGAATTGTTTAAGGATTTCCAGTTTATTTTACACTTTAGCTACTACATAAGTGTTTCAACACCGAGGCTACTTATTTGCTCTGCACTCACATTTTGTTAAAGAAAACGAAAACTTGTATATATAGTTTCAAGAATGCTAATAGTCCCCGCCATTTTTATTTCTAAAGTATTAATATTCATCAACGTAGATAATGGAAAAAATATTAATCTCACAATGGAACACTCTGTATTTGAATAATCTACATCTATTTTCCTAGTTTATTCGTAGAAAGAATTCAGCTAATTTCGCTTTTAATTCCGCTAAAACATTTCTATACATTAGCTTGATTAAATATATTATGAAAGTGGGTGAAGGTATTAATGTATTTATGTGAGCAAAAATAGCTGTGAACGGTATATTATTGACTATACAGGCTGTTTTACAAAATATTGATAACGATTGAAAGAAAGATTTGATTTTTAACCGATTTAATACCATAACAAAATGGAGGAGGTTATCAATTCGACCTCGAATTCGATTCGTATTTTCATTTTCTTATTGTTTGTATGAATTGAATAGGCTCCGAAAATACTGGGCCGATTTGTAAAATATTTTGCCTTTGGAAGCCTAGATTATCCTTGATGAACATAGGCTATATGTATAACAAATCACTACTACAATGTTAATAAATGGCATACCTACTGATATGCAAACTATTCTTTAGTATTCTTTTCTCTAACGTTATGCTGTGGGACCACCACTGCCACGGAACGGCTAGTCTACTCACAAACTTAAGCGGAATTGGTAGCGAATGAATTTGTCAATTATGACAGGTAAAAAAGGATTAAAATTTAGTAGAACGGTTTATTAGGATTACCTAATTGTATTAAATTGTATTAACGCTACCTAGTCCCAAACAAAGGAAAGGTTGTACTATGGAAACTAGATAACTAATACTTAAACATACTCTTTTGTAAATATATACATACTATAGATAAATTAACACCCAAACAGAAGAAATTAACAATGTTCATCGCATAAAAAAATTCTACTCGTGGGGATCGAACCCACACCCCCGGAACAACACACATCTACTGCGCCAATCGGGTCGTCAAATGCAAAAGAAAATCGAAGAAATTTTAAAAATAGTTTTCAATTTAGTTCTCAGTACCACATCTGGGCTACCTGGACTAAATGTGATACTTTTGTGTCATTTCAAGCAGAAATCAAGAAAGTGTCCAATGAAACGTGATAGAATAGATCGCTGGCTGTAGGATGAGCATGTTTATACGAATAAATATGGATATTTTCATTGAATTGACAGCCATTTTTAATGCTTATTTCATGTGGATTTATTTATGTAACTGACATTGATATTAAAAGGGACATTAAAAAATATTCATCACACATATTATAACGTTAAGGGTTATGTTCAGTTCATATAAGAAAGGAGTAATTGGTTCACTTGATGGTAAGCTATCACTTCTACCCATTAGCTAACGTACTGACGTTTAATTAAGTAAACTTAACACATATCTCGATTGCACATTTTTAACAATCCGTATCCTGACACTTACCCCCAATACAAGACTAGCACAATTTTTTTTATGGTATAAGGGGGGCACACGAGCTGCCTAGTCACCTGGTGTTAAGTGATCAACGCCGCCCATAAACGCCCACAAGTTACGAGGACTCGTGGGTGCGATGCCGGCCTTTAAGTTAAGAGTAAGAGTACGCTCATTTCTTGAAGGTGCCCAAGTTGTATCCGTTTGGAAATAATGCATGTGGGAGTTGATTCTGCAAAGTGGTTGTGCGTGGCAGGAAATTTCTGCGGAAGCGCACAGTGGACGATCGCTGATCAAGATGGTGTGGGTGATACTTTAGTCTATGGCGAGAGGTCCGATGGTGAAATTCCGCGGCAGGTATTATTCCAAACAACTCCCCAGAACACTTCCCGTGGTAGATGCGGTAGAAGATGCAAAGAGATGCAACAATTCACACTAAATTAATTCCACGCCAAACTAAGCGATATTCTATTTATTCTAACTATCTCGCCTGTGATATAAATATTAATAATTAGAAGGAAATAAATCTGTCATAATTTCAACGGGACTTAATCCCTTATTTTCCAAAAGCATGGTCCCTCAACCCGGATACGCTACGTGTGGACGCATTCAGTCTGATTTCTATTTAAGCGGCATCGTTCAGGAAAATACAACCCGTATGGAAAACGTATTCACCTGCCTTTGTAAATGACAATCTTTTAAATCAATCAGCGTTAAAGGAAGGAGAGATGTTGGGAAATCGAAGTAAATTCCATGACTTTTTACTGAAAATATAACCTTTTCTAATATTTTTAAAGCGCCTAAACTACTAAACCGATTTTTTGACTGACTGACTGACTGACATAGTGATCTATCAACGCACAGCCCAAACCACTGGACGGATAGAGCTGAATTTGGTATAGTACCAAAGTTCAGCTCTATGCAGGTAGCAGGTACATGTTATGACGTAGGCACCTGCTAAGAAAGTATTTTGATCAAATCCCACAGACCGTTTTTGTGGGATTTGATCAACATATACGCGGGTGAAATCGCGGGGCATAGCTAGTGACACATACATTTGTTATTTGTCATTGCATTCGGAACACTTGGTAACAATTTGCATACAAAATGATTGACGATTATTTGTTACCCTCACCTTTTTATTAAATAACACTCACCAAGCCAATCTCAAATCTATTACAAGGAAATAACGCTGTAAATTGTTTATAAGTGGACCTCCAAGATAAATGATGCAATTATGTCGGCGAAAATATTCTTTATAGAGATTTATTGTGGGAAAATATAAAGGTCCATTCTGTTTGGGTTTTTCATAAAACGTGAATATACAATTGAGTAGTATTGTCACAGATAATAAAATACTCTACTATTGTGTTTGAATACGAACATTTATTAATCTACTCCACATATATAAGAAAAAGAAGATGGACCATTCACAATATGGATGCGTTCAAATTCACAATTGTCTGTTTTTCTCGACACTTTTTGCCGAGGACGACAATATTGTGTAATAACCTGCCACCATCAGTATTTCCGAATGGTTACGATTTAGGGACATTCAAGATAAATACCACAAAGGCCGGCAACGCATTCGCGATACTTAATATTGCAAATGTGGGTGGTGGTGATCACTTGCCATCACGTGACCCGTCTGCTCCGTCAAAAATCATCCGTCCTATGCCCTAGAATATACTATAGATTACTTTCCTTTTAAAAACTCTTTTGATAAAAACAAATAAATAATTATATAATTGTATTATGTTCAAAATTTATTCTGAAACTTGTTCCCATGACACAAGGAATCCTAGTCTGGGAGCAAGTAAACCTATATAATGTATCTGTTTATTATAATAAATTACTGTTTATTATAATAAATTATTCTTATTACATTCTTATTCTTTGATATTTCAATCATTTTTCTGGTTCCATAAAAACATAATTATAATACATACGCATTGCGCTAATCTCAAATATTCATGAAAGACGTGTAATCTGAGTAACCTTTAAAGTAATAGAATTAGTAACAAGGACCGTAAACAACGTTCTTGACACTTTCTACCGCGTTTACGGTTCGCGTAAAATTTGCTCATAACGGGCCTCGATTGTCCCATCTTATTAAAATTACAATGAGGAATTTTAAGTAGCTTCCATCCGGAAAATATATAAAAATGTAAGAAAAAAGTTGTTAGCATAACAAGGATCGTTCTTTTACCGAGCCTATTGTATTTATACTTATATTATGTAGAGGAAACATTTTTGGTTGTGTTCTTTTTTTACCATGTATTCGAGCAAATAAAGATTTTTGAATTTGAATTTGAATTTGTTTTTTGTTTTATATTTTATAATAGCTATGCCCCGCGGTTTGTCCCGCGCTATTGCCCGTACCCGTGGGATTTCCGGGAAAAGTATCCCATTTCCTTCTCCTGGTCCTAAACTCCCTACGAACATGAACATTTCTGCTCAGCTAGGTCGAACCAGTCTAAGTTTTTTTTTATACAGACTTAGCAAAAAAATTTAAAACGGACGCTTCCGATGAAAGTGTCATGACCCATGCTTTTATTACAATACCCGACCGAATTACGGGGATAAAATTTACCGACCTATAAGCTGATAAATTTTATTCACCTCCGGTTATAGCCCACAAACTTGCTATTTCTTAATTTATTGCTTTATTTTAATAATGTCTTTAATTAATTGTAGAAATAGGACGCATCGAATGCCCTATCCAAATATTGACTGCTTCGTTGATCTAGTAGTTACATCTTTGACTGCAGATCGAGTGGTCTCAGGTTTTCTGACAAAGAAATCTCAGTGACAGCCCTGAGTCTGGAAGTTGACAGTGTTGGAACAGCTTCTTTCGCTTTTTTCGGTTGCTTCGGAGAGCACGTAAAGACGTCGGTCCTGCGCCTGATCTCTCCGGTCGTGTCCGTATGCCGTCTCATGGGGTTATGAGAGTAAAGGAATAGAGAGTGCACCTGTGTTCACGCGTACATTTGTGCACTATAATATCTCCTGCGCAGCTGTCTAGTCTCGGTTGAGATTGGGCACCGTGGCCGAAATCGGTCTAGGCAGCTATTATTATTTTGGACGTAATTAATAAGAGGAAACCTAGAGGAAATTAAACAATCATTATTTTTTAAGCTCCAATAACCTAATTAACCCCAAAATTAACTAGCTTAACACAGAAACTGTTACCCGAATATTTTAGCCACAACTAATTAAAATGCAGTTGGAATTTTTGTTGAACAATTTTACAGGTTTATTACCTACCGTAATTTTGAGATTTTTTTCAAATTAAACTTGTGTTTGTTGAAGCGATAATTCCCGCACTTGCGTTGGGAAATATTTTAATATGCACTTTGTAATTATTAAAATATTTTTACTGGTGTTTACTGTTAGTGCATGAAAAAAATAAAAAACGATTTAAATGAATTCTCTAATAAACTCGATTGAATTATCGCTGAATCCCTTTTCCTCCCTTTTTAGTTGGCAAGCACTGTTTTGACAAATTATAGACCAACACTACCTACTACAATTCTATCCAATCAAACAACACTTCACATGTCAAAATCTGTTCAGCCGTTTGTGTTATAGGGCGTGCCATAGAAATGGATAATAAAAAAAAATACGCCCGATAAACATTGCTTTTAAGGTCGGGTAAAAAATAATGTCTAATATAATTACATCATTTCTAAGCGAAATCAATTTCATTAAAGATTTGTAAATAGCCTATTTCTTAGAATAAAGATGGCAAAACACAAATGCATTCCCTCCTACCCCTCTCCTGCCCCTCTTCCTAGCATTACCATATTATGCGCAAACACAAATGCATTATACAGGGTGTACCGTAATGAGTGAAGCATCTTTTGGGGGATGATAGCTGAGCTAATAGTCTATCAAAAAAACCCAATATAGGTCATATAAAAATATCACTGTTTTTGAGATATTGAGGATTTTGTAGTTTTTTCAAAAATGTTGACCTCACCCAGTGTTTTGTATTACTGTGGCCGTAATTCTTATTTGTTTTTCATAATTTTTTTACTAAATTTT
>LQNK01001159.1:670534-684103 GCA_001586405.1 Phoebis sennae | reverse complement strand
TATCTAGTATCCATAGTACAAGCTTTGCTTAGTTTGGGACTATATGACGTTGTGTTAAATGGAATGAATATCCAGGATTATTTATTTAAAGATAGTTAAAACATCACAGTGGCATCCTAGCAACAAACAAAAATACCTTACAGATAGCACATAATAATAAATATAGTACTAAAATGAACGTGAAATTTAATATCGATACTCATGCGCATCGCATCTATAGTAGCGACTAGGGATATCTGGTGGTGGGTGGCAGAACTATTATAGCACGCCATCTATTGGTTCGAAATGAAAGGTTCGGACGCCCGAAGAATCTGCCAACTTAGGACGAGTCAAAAACCTTGTATGGGATGGGGCATCTGTACTAGTATAGTATTATATTATCTGTGATAATACTAAAATGAACGTGAAATTGAATATCGATACTCATGCGCATCGCATCTATAGTAGCGACTAGGGATATCTGGTGGTGGGTGGCAGAACTATTACAGCACGCCATCTATTGGTTCGAAATGAAAGGTTCGGGCGCCCGAAGGATTTGCCAACTTAGGACGAGTCAAAAACCTTGTATGGGATGGGGCATCTGTACTAGTATAGTATTATATTATCTGTGCTTGTACTATGGAAACTAGACAACTGATAGACATACTATAACATACTTTTTTTGTAAATACATAGATACTATAAATAAATTAATACCCCAACAGTAGAAAATTTCAATGTTCATCACATCATAATTTTCTACTCGTGGGGATCGAACCCACATCCTCCTCAATAGACCATTGCTGTACGTATCCACTACGTTAATCGGGTCGTCATAATTGTCATAATTGTGTTTTTCACTACAAATTGATGTTTTTATGGACGTACATAATATTGTAGACATAATGTGATGCAATGTTGAGAATATCGGTGTTCTTGAAATGCTGTCTGAGTTAAGATGTTTGTATATTGCTCTAACTGCTCTTTTTTGAAGGACGAATATTATTTCATATCTTAACGTTGGAAAACATATACGACCAGAAAACCTCAATCGTTCCAAGTTCTTAGCACAGTCAAATTCACATTTACTTTTTCTTTATTTAAAAGAACGTTTTCGGCATTTTCTTCACCACAAGAAAACTTCCAAGCAAAGTTTCTCGTAATTAGTCTGCATGTGTAAATAGCACTTTGAACGCTCTCGCATATTAAGATCGCGTAGAAGTTACCGCCAACTTATGTTTTAACGTGAATCACTTATTGATTCTCTCCTGAATACGATTTTATAGGCTTAAGTTGATGTCTACTTCATTTTCAACGTTACTATTTATACAGTTTTATATCACATAAATACATACTGCAATAGTTTAACGTTTAAACATTTATTACTTCTCAATATCGGTCGGGAAGAAAACACAAATATTTTTAAAATTGATTCCGTTGTCCCCAACCTGTATTAAAGAATATAGTTATTATTTTCAGGATTGACCATACATTCAATTCTTCACAAATAGAGTATAATTAAATATACTTAATAATACCTCTACTACGGGCTACCTCGTCATTTAATTTTAATTAGTGCCTTAAAATAAAATGTAAGTATAAATTATAAAAAATTGCTTTACCTTCTATTAAAAGTTAAACTTCACAACAGCATTATTGAAATTCTTTGTTAATATATTTACCATCTACATAACTCACAAGTGGCTCTAACTTCAACTCTTGTAACTTTGTAAGCTAAGCTATTTAATAAGATTAGGCGTTCAGGCGGTTTACTACATGCACTTGTGGTCTCAAATGGGTACCTTGCAGTCAATTAGTTCTTGTCTGGCATTGTTAGTTTAATTAATTAGCACTTTGCAAGTCCATACTCCGTAATATTCAATAGGCTAACAATGCATAGAACATTTTTTTGTTGTTCAGTCTGAGTATATAAAAGAATTATCATTCCCACTTTCAAAACATGAAAAGAGATGTCATTATCATGTATAAATTACCGTTTCAAGTGAAACTTACAACAAACTCTTTTTTTAAATTGTTCGTGTAAATTGGCAAAGGCTGTTATAAAATGTATTTCACATACATAACATTCACAACGTACGCTGACAAAACGAAAATTAGGATATGAAAATGTTTCTGACTGGTAGAGCGAAAAGCGTAGCGAGAAAATGCAAAATAATAAAGACAGAAATCGTAGTTCCGCCGGGTTTCCTAATACTGCTGCTCTTTGATGTAGTTTTACTTATTTTTAGCACATTTTATATTCGAAAATGGATAAATTATTTGAACAACTCAATGTAGGAAGATAAGATTTGCAAAAAAATAAGCTACATTAAAACTGAGGCTGACTTACATTAATATGAATGGAAAATTATTTTATGTTAGACAAACTATTAATCGACGAAAGCTTTATATCATTATATTGCGGAGGCAAAGTCGCGCGGAACAGCTATTATGTAAACACTACACATTTCAAAGATCTAGAGAGAAAAACACGTTTAATGGCAAAATAAAAATCAACTTTTGAAATGTAGCATATTATTCAATATTTCGATAAAGATGTATTAATTGTTAAAATTCGACTAACACAGTGAACTCCAATACTGTAACTAAACATTGAATAACGCCTGTTGGGAAATGAGTAGGAAATTAAATCTCACGAGCCGGCCACTGCTCCGTTCCTACGACAGGTTCGTTCGGTTGAAACGGCACCACAGGCCAAAACAAACAATAGAACCGAAGAAAGTAATATTTACAATGTAAAAAGAAAATTGATGGTGGATCAAAATTGGTTAAACTTTTATTATAGTAACAATTTTCAGGTGCTAGAAAGCTCATCGAAAAAAATTCGATCCATAAACTTTCCCCCGAATAATATGTAGATAATATTATAACACTATAATTTTATCATTAGAGGGTTTTGAAATCTTAATTTTTAAGTAGTACAATCTATACTCCATATTTTTTCACTTTAATCTCCTCGTAATATAATTTTTACACGTATAAAACATTCGAGACAGTTTTATTTTACTTAAATGTATGGGAACACAGTTGTTTCAACAAAAACTAATTGCTATTCGAAAAGCAGTGTCGTCAGCAAACTACTTTAACTAAATTGAATCTGCTCTCTTTGAAAAATGGTGGTCCTACTATTCTTGTCATTTTCTCATGTTTGATATTTATTATTTGTTTTTCATAAATAATAAAGGTAAATGAAAATAAAAAAAAATGTTCAACTTGTTAACATTTATTGACATAATAAATAGAATTTATGTTACAATTATCACGATTATGTATAGCACAATACAATGTTGTACATAAATATTATTTTCCAATCTCTGTAAGGGTACATTTAAAGCCAGCAATGTCAGCTATATTTGATAAATAAACATAACACATAACATCAGATCAATCTGTATAGATCTCGGTTACAAGTCCTGCAGCTATTGTTACTCCGGATACACGCAACATAACTCTTCCTAGCTCCTTCACATCCTTATATCGCTCAATACAAATAGGCCTACATACTTCTATTTCTACTAAGGCTACGGAATTGTTTCCTAAGCATCTAGGTTTTTTTTTCATTAATTCTCCAGTACTTTTATTTAAGAGGGCTTTTAATTTACTAATATGAGCAGATTCCACCAATGATTGGTGATGCAGTAGAACGGGATAACCCTTTGTTATAGGCACTTTAACATTAAAAACTACAAGTCTAGCTTCAAATCTAGATGTAACTGGCACTTGATTTACTGGATCACTTAATATGTATCCTATAGATACATTCTGCATTTCTACTCCTGATAAAGTTACAGCGACTTGATCACCAGCAAAGGATACATTAGTTGTTAATTCATTAATAGCAAGGTTTCTTACATCAGCTGCCTCTTTGGAAGGACAAACTAAAACTTTATCACCTTTATTAAGCATACCAGTTTCAATACGTCCAGCCACACAGAAACCCGAGCCTGTCCCTTTAAATACATCATTAATAGACATACGTAAAGGCCTAGAAACAGGTCTCTCTGGAACATTAAACTTATCTATAACATCAAGCAAGCAAGGGCCATTATACCATTTAAGTAATTCACCTTCAGTTGGAGTTTTAACCAGATTCTCACCAGTGAGACCAGAGCATGGAACATAAGTAACATCCGAGTCCTTAAAACCTGCTTGTTTTAAAAATGCCTTCAACTTTTTCATAATTTCATTAAAGCGCTCCTGAGACCAATTTGTAGTGTCAAGTTTATTAACAGCAACAGCAAGCTGATTTACCCCCAGTGATCTCACCAACAAAGCATGTTCTCGAGTTTGGCCACCAAGTTCAAATCCCGATTCAAATTCTCCTCTAGTAGCATCTACTACTAATAATGCCACATCAGCTTGTCCAGCACCAGTTATCATATTGGGGATGAAGTCAGCGTGACCAGGTGCATCTAATATTATAACTTTCTTTGTTTTTGTTTCAAACTGCGCTCTTCCAACATCCATTGTTATTCCTCTCACCCTCTCCTCTCCAGTTTCATCTAAAACCCAAGCGTACATGAAGCTCTGTTTTCCTATCTTCTTGCTCTCCTGCTCATATTTATGTAATGTTCTTTTGCTGACCTCACCAAGTTCACAGAGTAAATGTCCCATTAATGTTGACTTCCCGGCATCAACATGCCCAATAACAACAATGTATAAGTGTTCTTTATCTGAGCCTCTTTCATTAGAAAATTTAGTATTTGGATCTATTTTACTTTCCTTAACTTTAGGGGTTGATCTACTGTCATCTAAATTGTCATTTCTAAACTGTATTCTTTCCACTGCAGGGGACTGGTCTCTTGGTGTCTGGGGTCTACTATTTGTACTGCCATCTGCATTAATTTGAAATCCTTTAATTACTGGTGTACTTTTTTCGGGTTTTGATGCAATCACTTTTGGAGTTTTATCCACTGTAGATATAGGTAAGGGTGCTTTGTCTACTGCCGCAACTACTAAGGGTGTTTCAATAATCAATTTAGGTTTGGCAGACTCAGTGGAGGTAGGTAGAGCCACCTTCGGCACTTCATTAGCAGGTTTGTTATTGTTCAATATTTCATCAAGAGCTTTATTGTAATCAAATCTATGTTTCAAAACTGCTTGTATAAGAATATTATCTGATAAAGTATCGCCTAAAATGTTCCGCAATTCGTCCAAGCATGACATAAGTTTCGCTTCATCTTCTTCGGTTAAGTTGAGACCTCTCAAGTCCAAGGACTCGCGACGCTCCAGCCCAGGCCGCGAATTATCCACGTCATCATCTTCTAACTCTTCTTGTATATCATTTTGATGATCTAGAAATTGTGATATGGCATGTTGATTTCTAGATCGATCATACATAAACTGAGAAGCCTCACTTGGAGATAAACAAACGTCGTCCTCAACAGAATGCCCGTACACATCTTCGTAGTCATAATCGTCAGAATAACTTCTATTTCTTATATTTCGATGACGTGCCATTCTTTCAGATTCAATTATCCAAAAACTTACACTTTATTGGATACATATCTAGATTTAGGGAAAAATCCACGCGTTTCTCCAAATTTCATAGTTTGACACTGACAAATTGACACTACTAAGTACTATCATACTATGATACTTTGAAGTTTGAACTGTCATGAATCGTCAAAATCAAATTAAAGAGAATATATAAAACAATGCAATTCTCACTTAGCATTCATTTTAAGTTATTGCTTAAATGAATATATTTTATTTGAGATTAATAAAAACTTTGATGATAATTACGTATTATTTTTTTTTATAAGATGACACTTCTATTACTGACACTGACAGTGACATATCTGATTTGTCACTTGATTATTTGAGTAGGTATTCAGTGTTCGCTGTTGTCTTGTTTCAATCGAAACTTATTTACGACTCAGTTCATATATTTGTGCCTTGATTTCTATAGCGTAATGCTTATTGAATAAAAAAGTATCACGACAACGCCTTCTTTTATTTTTGTTTATTTTTCAGTTCATTTAAACCACTACCCTAATCAGCTTAACAAAAGGCGTAAAAGTCAAAAGTTATCACAAGTAATTACAAATATAAAGCTATTCTACTACTGATCCAGCTACTTCTTCCATCTTAGTCGAAATAAATTTATCAATATCAATATGAAAAAGAAGGTACGTAATCATTATGTATAATATAAACAGTACATATAACAGGTTTATTTCAATGACACAATTAAATTTCTTTGTGATTTTTAAATAATCTTTTATTTTATAGGTACTTCTAATGGGCAAAAGTGGCTCCGGTAAAACCAGTATGAGGTCCATTATATTTGCAAACTATATAGCTAGGGATACAAGGCGATTAGGAGCTACAAGTAAGTTCCAATGTTTGAAACATAAAATAATGTTTTATGACTCATGAAAACATGAAATCATTATTATATTTTCTCTCTTGTTATACTAAATTAATAAACATAAAGAAGTCTTTTAGGTTTTGACATTCATAGTTTGTAAAGTTCTTATTCTCTGAGATGTTGCACAATATTGTTTGGAATACATATTGGTAATTGTACTCATACTAACAAGAAATTAAAATTGGCTTGTAGCAAATTATTCTCCATCTGTTGTGCATTGAGAGTATTTGAATACTTTTTAATTACTTTATAAAACCTTTTCAGTTGATGTAGAACACTCTCATGTCAGATTCCTCGGGAACCTTGTTCTCAATTTGTGGGACTGTGGGGGACAAGAAGCATTCATGGAGAATTATTTTGCTTCTCAAAGAGACAATATCTTTAGGAATGTAGAAGTGTTGATTTATGTGTTTGACGTTGAGAGCAGGGAAATGGAGAAAGATATGCATTATTATCAGTCATGTTTGGAAGCCATTTTACAGGTATTTTTATACACAGACACAACAGAGTAAGCTTTCTAGTTTCATAGGAATACCTAATTCATACATTCCTTGATCATCTTTATAGTTAAAAGTTTAGGAAAGATTTATTATACATATATAAAATTTTCAAGTTTTGATTTGGGCGATAATATACTATAGTTGTAATAACTTTACATGTTCAAATGACAATTAAAATTAAATTGTCAATATTTTTATGGCAATAGCAACAGTTGTGTTGCCATACATGCAAGCAATGAGCATGATGAAATAACAATAATTTTACATACAAATAACAGTAACACTTGTCAAAAATATTTCAGAATTCCCCAGAAGCAAGGATATTCTGTCTAGTTCACAAAATGGATCTTGTAGCAGAGGAACGAAGAGAGGAGATCTTTAAAACCCGGGAAGAAGACTTGAAACGGCTCTCTAAACCACTCGAGTGCACCTGCTTTAGAACTAGTATTTGGGATGAAACTCTTTACAAGTAAGATTTAATAATTGAATGAATTTATAGCTGTTCTATATGGCTTCAACTTCACAATCATTCCCATTATATTGTACAGGGTGAAATGTTGTAATGCCATCTGAAGGGAAAGTAGAGTTAATTAGCACTGTAGATAGAAAATTATACACAAAAAAAACATTACCTATTTTACAGAAAGAAAGAAAAACTGTATTCAAATAGTTTAAAAAATTTTTAATTGCTACATATGGAAATCTAACTAACTAAAAACTCATAAAATTACATCCTTTACTTTTATTGCATTCATCTCTCTAACCAAATTTATAAGTAAAATAAATAGAAAACCATGAAATTACATCTATCTAAGAAAATTTTAAGATTTTTTTTTTGAAAATATTAGTATGCATATTACAAAAAAATAAAGGAATGTTTTCTGTGAGTAAAATTTGCTATTTCCATCTCCGAAAAATTCCACTCTGTATTATACAACTTACTGATGGTAAAAGAATTTTTGAAATTGATCCAATAGTTTTTGTTTGAGTTTCACAAATATACATACAAAGCACAAATGTTTCGTCTTTATTATATTAGTATAGATGAATTTTAGTATAATCTTGTGTTTGTTTTAACACAAGTACTTTCCATTTTAAACAAAATATTTTTTAAAGGATTTTTAACCGCGTTTAAAATCATTTAAATAGTATTTTATTAAAAATAGATGTATTTTTTTGCTTTCAGGGCATGGTCCAGCATAGTTTACAAATTAATACCTAATGTGAAAGCTTTGGAGTCCTCATTGAAGCAGTTTGCTGACATTGTTGATGCTGATGAGGTAAGTTGTCTTGTTGACACTTGTATACATCATTAAAACAATGGTGGTATAGAAACTAATCTTTAATTTTATAAATTCAGTATTATATTAATGGAAAGTGACAAATATTTGATACTAATAAAAGGTAGTTAAATGAAAAATACGCTCTGTAATTGCTTACTTAAAAGGCATTCAAATATTTAAGTGCCATGAACATGAAACTGCTCTAATTCTGTTATTTTTTGCAAGTCAGTGAAAAAGAAATTAAATTGTTATACTATGACTTTTTAAAAATGTTCAGTTACATAGAAATTCCTGATACAACCTCATCCTACTTTTTATATATAAAATACTAGCTTCTGACTAAAAAAGCTAACAATTAAACTAGGTAGTAATTATACCATTTTAGAGTAACACCCAATAAATAGAGAACCCTTGCTACTTCGCTCAATGTATAGTACATTGAAAAAATATCCGTTTTTTCATGAATTGCATTAATTAATGACGACCCGATTGGCGCAGTAAATGTGGCAATGGACTATGGCGCAAAGGGCGTGGGTTTGATTCCCATGAGTGGAAAATTACGATGAACATTGTATTTTTCTACTATCTGGGTGTTTATCCATCTATATATGTATGTATGTATTTACAAAACTATGTTTATGTATGTCTATCAGTTTCCATAGTACAAGCCTTGCTTAGTTTGGGACTAAATGGCGTTGTGTTGTTTGTCCAGGAATATTTATTTTATTGACACAATCTATACGAAATCATAATAGAGTCATAAGGGTAGTCAAATAGAATGTAAACACGGAAAAACTGGTCAGGTGCTGCTGTTCGAGCGCGCGACGTTCCTGGTGGTGTCGCACTGCCAGCGGCGGCCGCACCGCGACGCGCACCGCTTCGAGAAGGTGTCCAACATCGTGAAGCAGTTCAAGCTCTCCTGCTCCAAGCTCGCTGCGCAGTTCCAGAGCATGGAAGTGAGTCGAGATAGGATAGTGGTTTGGTCGCATAATGGTTAACTGTTTTTTTTTTAATGAGGGGAAATGCCTTTGCATACCCGGTTGTCTGGGGAAACGACCGGGTTATGTGAGACTTGCACCGACTAAAAACCCTCGATGTTCCTTCACACTCCTCGTGAGGGGCTCACGGGCACGCCGTAGCATTCTTCCGCGAATCCCCCGGTGTCGGCCGCTTTTCGCAGCTTTTCTGCGGAGGGCAGAGCAGGATGAAAGGTGCTGTGTCCATCCTGCTCTCCTCCTCAAATAACGGATAACCTGACCTAACCTAAGTATGATTTGATTTATGTAAAACGAATATTTTTATCGGTGCTGACAGAACAACAGCGATACAGCCTCTGATGTAACATTTATGCTGAGTCAGTAATCTCGTTCCCTGACGTGATACAGATGTAAATGAACATCCTTCTTACCCGTAATATACTATTTTTTAGTAATATGAACTGTTATTTTGTACCATCTACTGTTTTATTGTATTACTTTTTTAGGAATAAATGTTTTCTATTCTATCATTTCTTACCATCCGGTATCCAGCCGGATAGTAAAATAAATAATAGCGAAAATGATACTGGATTGTTACCGGATATACATGGCTCTGAATCGGCTTTGTGTAAAATAAAAAATTATACCAAAGAATCCATAACGATACGTGAGAACTTTGGCGCACCGCAAATTGAAGTTCATTTTGTTGCGTGGAAGCCTCCAAGTGGATTTATAGTTATTTACTAATTTCATGTGGTTGAGAAACAAAATTCATCATTTTTACTTTCATTTACCGAGAAAAATGACATAAAATATTTGAAATATACCCAACTACTTAGCACTTTCAAAAATTTATTATCTCAAATGTATTCAAAGAAGATATATTTTTAACAGGTAAGAAACAGCGTGTTCGCAGCGTTCATAGACGGTTTTACGAGCAACACGTACGTCATGGTGGAAATGTCCGACCCCAAGATACCCTCAGAAGCGACACTCATCAACATACGAAACGCAAGGAAACACTTCGAGAAGTTAGAAAAAGTCTCTTCCAGCGCTCCCAGCCAATATCAATGAAATACAATGAAACACAAATGTTTAGAAAAAAAATTGGCCTAGGGTCATATAGGCAACAAAGAAAACTTTTAAAAGAATTTACCTAAAATAGGTCATTTAACAAAAGATTTGATCACTGACTGTGGTTGAACATGGTTTAATGTGAAAACGATTGGAAAAAAATAGAACAACGTTTACATCCTTCTTAATTGCACGGCTATTGTTTGATACGTTAATATTGAACTGTTATGCGCGTATTGTTGACTTTATCTGTTTCTTATGAGTAATGGTTTTTTAATGATGGCAACTTGCACGTTTTTAAGAAAAGGAATTTTATCAAAATTTCGTTATATATGCTTATTTTTATCAAAGTAAATATTTTGAAACATAAATTTATGCTTCTGAAACTGTAAATTTTCTGAATGGTATTTGCGTGTGCCAATGCTTTTAGAATATTGAAAATCATTGACGTCTATATTTATTGCTAACGATGAACATTCGTTTTGAAATTGTTAAAAATACTTAAAGCCACCGATAGTGTGATCTTTGTTATTTCTAAATCTTAATTGTCAATTTTTTTCATAGTTTATAACTAATTGTTAATTTTATAGATATAATATATTTGGTTAATACAGAGTAGGTTTTATTATAACGAATATTTATGAAAAAAGAAACTCCGCGTTTTTTATTGCTTGTCAAATTCTAGGTACCTTCCAAACCATGAAAAATAGTCTTATAAGACTTAATCTTCGAAGTTTATTCAGATATATTTGTGTGCTAATTTTTATTGATACAAAATAAAAACAAGAAAAGAAAGTCGCGGTCACAGCTAGTATTTAAATGTATTTAATAATCGAACCACATCACTTTGTAAACAATACGAGTAAATTAACTTTTCAATACAATAAATAGATTACGTAAAAATTGTTAAGTAATTTAAGAGCGAAATGTACCTTCTCTATTTTATAATTCAAAATATAAATGTATCGTAACCCCAATATCTGTGATTTTATGTCATTAGTTGCTAAAGTTGTTTATTTCTAATAAATATAGCTTTTCAATATTTTCACTTTTATTCATTACTTATATTTCTATCTCTTGTCAGTACAACTATAGATTTCCGATATGATTTCTTCCAAGGGGCGTATTTTTTATATTAGGTGCATAATTTATTTCAAAGAAGATTAGATGCAGTAAATCGCGCACCTATATTGCTTCACGTCAACAATCATCATTATAATTATTTTTATTTAAGGTAGTTTAATATCAATACTAAAGACATCCGGATCAGTTGACAATTACCTTCCTAGTTCCTCCCTTGAAATGTTATCTTATTATTCAATTGATAACGCCAAGGCCTAATATTTATGAAGTGACTCATGTCGTTCCTGCAAAAATTCCTGAGAATGAGGTCATAACAACTTATAAATGTAATTTTCATTTAATTGTTATTAATAATATTTTTGATTCTCACTTAACATTAAATTATCTCACGAGTCAGAAATTTTAAAAAATATTGTGAAATTATTTACAAGTAAGCTTTCGGAAAATGATAAAACAACTCAATCAAATAGATAGTTCCGCACAAACGAGTGCGTTTTAGAGTGTACATGATTAACTAGTGGAATTTTTGGACGGAGTTATATTATAAATATGGTACCATAATGATATACCTAAAAAATTATTAAACAATAGGATGATTAACTAATTCTATAAATATTAAGACAAATAATAATCAAAAGGCAACACATTTTTTGCACATTATGTGATATTTCTTTAAAGGGATGTAAATTTCCTTTACGAAAAGAAGTACTAAATAAAGAAATTGGGCTCTCGATTTAACCTAAAAGTTATCTATACTTTTCACTTTCACGGCAACTTCCTCGCCCCCCCTTAGCCCATCGGTTGGCGACGCCATTGCTTATGTACATCTCTTCTATACATATATCTCTAAGGCATTTTTCGCAAACATTCTCAATTTCCTTTTTTTCTAGTAGTGTCACATATTTTCTGGGCAGACACGAGTAGTGGGCAAGTGCTATTTAAAATAGGTAACAGTTATAATTTCAAACTCGTTTCACACGCAGCAACGATTACGTCACATTACATTTTATTTCGTCATCACTGTCTTCCTTAACACATTATATGTGCAAAATAAACGTTGACGCAAAAGTACCAGCTGGTAATAATATAGATCCATCCGTAATATCGAATGTCTGTAAAGTAAGGTGAGCACACAATAGACATGTTTGACTTATCGCTTTGACTTTGCACTTCCGGGCATTTGATTTGAGCTGTACGCAAGAGAGATAAAATTCTTTGGTTGAAAAAAATAATATTGGCTTAATCGCGAAACAATTGATAGTGTACATATGGTCATAGTGGTTATCAATTTGATGTCCTTTTTTACAATTGTACTAAATATTTCAGAAATTGAACTCTCGCCGGTCGTGTCGGTCAGCCGTCCCATCGGGTTATGAGAGTAAAAGGAAAAAAGAGTGCACCTGTGATCGCGCGTACACTTGTGCACTATAATATCTCCTGCGCAGCTGGCTAGTCTCTGTTGAGATTGGCCACCATGGCCGAAATCGGTCTGGGGAGCTATTATTTTACTAAATATTTGTAGGTAAGTAGGTACCTATTTATAGATTAGAACATTAATTTTTTTAATACTAACAAAAGTTAAAAGTAGGTATAAATACTTATTGCCAGACGACAAAGTATGCGAGTACCTTAACGCCGGAGGTATTTTCCTCGTATGTTGAAATACAGCGAATGGACTTCCCTCAGTGCAAACACTACTCGCAAAATACGTACTAGTGCGGTCATCGCTGTTCAATTCTTGATTGCTGATTCAATTCAGTCTTTATTAGATATCCGAGTGTTGCAGACGTATTGCGTAATACCAGAATAAGCTAAAATATCAGTGACGTTGACCTAGCTGCTGCTTTCAACTGTTCTAACCTTGACTTCTATTGTAAATAAAGTAAGTTATTTTTATTTGTGTAATTTATCAAATATTTTAATACATAAGTAATAATTTGAACTTAAAAATTAACAACGTGTATAAATCTCTATCTTAAGATAACATTTTAGACTTATGATTAGCCATCGTTTGTTTGCCTATTGAAAGTCTAATGAACTACCCAATCTTAAGAATCCTAACGCAGGGATGTCGGTGTCCTTTAGGCCTTAGCATTGGGGAGTATGGACGCTGAACGGACTACAAGTCGGGGTCCTTAATATTATCATACTAAACTTTTTAAAGGCCTCTTTAGATTGGGTAGTGTAATAAACACCTTTATCCTTAAATATTTCTAAGGAAACCTTCCATAAACACTTGGGTACCTATGTAAGTACCTATAAGAATTAAGAATTATATT
>LQNK01001159.1:635830-668022 GCA_001586405.1 Phoebis sennae | reverse complement strand
AGAATAAAAGAGTTGATGTTTCCATGGATTTAACACATATTTGCTTATGGACGCAAATAATATCTTCTGCATGTTGGTTAGTCTTTGTTGTGATTAGCCGCCATGATCGTAACCTACTTTCAAGATCAAGAGAAGGGTACATTTATCAATAAAAAGTGCTTTAAATAACACTTAAAATATTAAATTTAATATACCTACGCGCATTGATGATGTGTTTTGATGGATCACTTTGAACCCTCATATCTTTTTTATTTGTTAACCGATTTGAATGAAATAAACACTAAAAACCTCCGGGGGGCTAGCCGTAATACATAATCGAAAACCGTATTTAAATCGGTTAAGCCGTTTCGAAGTACACTGCGTACAAACGCCCGACAAACAGACAAAAATTCTAAAAATCATTATTTTGGGTTTAGTTTAATAAATGAAACACGAAACACAAATTTTTTCTTGAAAATATTAAATGTCACACGGCTAGTCTACGATTTTATTATATGTATAGATTTCTTTAAAGGGATGTAAATTTCCTTTACGAAAAGAAGTACTAAATAAAGAAATTGGGCTCTCGATTTAACCTAAAAGTTATCTATACTTTTCACTTTCTACGCCAACTTCCCCGCCCCCCCTTAGCCCAGGTTGGCGGCGCCATTACTTATGTACACCTCTTCTATACATATCTATTACATATATCTCTAAGGCATTTTCCGCAAACATTCTCAATTTCTTTTTTTTCTAGTAGTATCACATATGTTCTGGGCAGACACGCGTAGAGGGCAAGTGCTATTTAAAATAGGTAACAGTTATAATTTCAAACTCGTTTCACACGCAGCGACGATTACGTCACACTAAATTTTATTTCGTCATCACTGTCTTCCTTAACACATTATATGTGCAAAATAAACGTTGACGCAAAAGCATCAGCTCACAGCTGGTAATAATCCTTAATATAGATCCATCCGCAATATCGACTGTCTGTGAAGTAAGGTGAGCGTACAATAGACATGTTTGAAATATCGCTTCTGCTTTGCACTTCCGGGCATTTGATTTGAGCTGTACGCAAGAGAGATAAAATTGTTTGGTTAAAAAAAATTATAAATGATGGAAAAAAAATTGATAGTGTACATATGCTCAAAAGCAGTTATCAATTTGATGTCCTTTTTTACAATTGCACTAAATATTTGTAGGTAAGTAGGTACCTATTTATAGATTAGAACATTCATTTTTTTAATACTAACAAAAGTTAAAAGTAGGTATACATACTTATTGCCAGACGACAAAGTATGCGAGTACCTTAACGCCGAAGGTATTTTCCTCGTATGTTGAAAATTGAAATGCAGCGAATGGACTTCCCTCAGTGCAAACGCTACTCGCAAAATACGTACTAGTGCGGTCATCGCTGTTCAATTCTTGATTGCTGATTCAGTCTTTATTAGATATCTGAGTGTTGCGGACGTATTGCGTAATACCAGAATAAGCTAAATTACCAGTGACGTTGACCTAGCTGCTGCTTTCAACTGTTTTAACCTTGACTTCTATTGTAAATAAAGTAAGTTATTTTTATTTGTGTAATTTATCAAATATTTTAATACATACGTAATAATTTGAACTTAAAAATTAACAACGTATATAAATCTCTATCTTAAGATAACATTTTAGACTTATGATTAGCCATCGTTTGTTTGCCTATTGAAAGTCTAATAAACTACCCAATCTTAAGAATCCTAACGCAGGGATGTCCGTGTCCTCTAGGCGCTAGCATTGGGGAGTAAGGACGCTGAACGGACTACAAGTCGGGGTCCTTATTTCCTAAATATTATCATACTAAACTTTTTAAAGGCCTCTTTAGATTGGGTAGTGTAATAAATACCTTTATCCTCAAATATTTCTAAGGAAATTTTCCTTAAACACTTGGGTACCTATGGAAGTACCTATAAGAATTAAGAATTATATTATTATATCATTTAAACGTCAACAGGCCACAAGTAGACGCGTCATCCTCCATAAAAATCAGTGCGTTTAATATTATTACGAGAGAATAATTTTCCCGTCTCAGGCGTTCAATATATGTAGTTATTAATGTAAGTAGGTTCATGCAATGGTTAAACGGGATCGAACAGGATGCGGGTTCGTTAACCTTTAAATTCTATATTTTTTCATTCACAAAGAATCTAACCAACTGTTCTAAATACATGTATCAATACCTTACAATGAATATTTTAATAAAATCTTTAGTGGCCTATCATACATACTATCCAAAATTATACGCTTGAATGAAAAGATAAATATGTAATATAAAGATACTGATGATCTCCATATCAGCTGATAACTGATGAAGGTGTATAGTCGGATATTAATTTACCTACTGTTTCTTTGCAATTTCATATCACACATAGATAAGGATTATTTACAGTAACAAGAATTTATCGAAGTTAAACTTAATAATATGGAGAAGAACTAATTACAACGTCGGATATTTGCACCTGAGCGATTTTTATCTTAATATCTATACATATAATAAAGGAGTAACCGAACCATTTCTGTACATTGAATATTTTTCAAAAAGAGTGATTGGTATGTAATATGTATGTTCCACAGATACCAAAACCATGGTTAGAATTTTTTTTTTCTGTTTGTCTGTTTGTCTGTTTGTCTGTTTGTCTGTTTGTCTGTTTATCTGTTTGTATGTTCGCCAATCACGTAATAACCACTGGGCAGTTTTTGATAAAATTGCACATGCTGATAGACCAATATTAGGTGCAACTTATAGGCTACATTTTATTTGAAAAAAATAATTTTAGGGGTGGCTCTCCATACATGTAAACAGAGAGTAAAAAAATAAATTCGCGAGTACATCATTAAATTTGATGTCATTAGATAGGTTTTTAAAAATGAAATAGAGGTTTCTAAATGCGTTTTATGCTAAATTAAATATTTTTTGAAATATACGCTTCTAAAGTCGTGAAAATGTCAAACCACGTGGCTATGTGAGATTTTGGTTGACGCGCGGTCATGTCTTTTTATACTCTTAACGTATAGATACGGTAAAAACACGCAATAAATTCTCAAAAACCTTCAAAAAATAACTAACTTTCCGCCCGCGGCTTCGCTCGCGTGTGCTACAATTTTCTGTATTTGGAAGAGGCGCGTGCACTCTGAGATTTTGGTGAAACCTATTTCCATAGAAAATTATAAAAAAAACACTATAGACATGCGCAAATATCAGCGGTTCTGCGATCGTAATTTGTTTTAACTTTTGTTGTGCGCCTCTAAAAAATACAGAAATTAGTAGCCCACGCGTGCGAAGCCGCGGGCGGAAAGCTAGTGTATGTATAAAATACGTTTCACAGTGTTTGACCGCGATGGACTTCTAAACTACTTAACCGATTTTAACCAAATTTTACACACCGTGTGCAAATTGATCCTCTTGAAAAAATAGGATAATAGCCCAATAATCTAATAAATACGTACCTACGTAATTTTCGATTGAAAGATTATCACGAGCTGAAAGCCGATCGGTCAGATGCGACTTTAAGGATGCGCGAGGCCTCTGCTAAGGCGAGGCCCAGGGCGATTACCATGTTCACCACATGACTAAGACTAAGATTAGAATTTGGAAGTCCACGCGAGCGAAGCCGCGAGCGGAAAGCTAGTACTTAAATAAACTAATGTTTTCACCTAAAAGTTTCTGGACCGATTAAAATTATTCCTCCATTATAAGGCTGCATCTCACTGAGTAACAAAAGCACTTAAAACATTATGTTTCGGGAGCAAATCAACGTGGAAAAGTTAGTAATTATCTTAAGTAAACGATTGCGCAGGCAAGATGCAATTAGAGGTATAAAAGAATAGTCTGGTACTATTTTTAATGTAATGTTTAAAATATTTTTGTAAATAATTTCAGAACTAACGATGGCTCTAGAACGACCACACTTCGACTACCAAGACGAGTCCCACAGTGAACGGTTGGCACGAAAATCAAAGGAGTCTCCTTTCATGGTTATAGGTTAGCATTACCATTTATATAAATTAGCATGGCTAAGGTGTACGCTACAAATCTTTGTAAAACATTACTGTTAAACTTACTGCTATTCAATTAACTGCCCTGGGTAATATTTTGTTGTTCAATATTTAGATAGATAGGTCTTTATACTCATATTTTGGCGAATATTTAATGAAGTACTTCCATACTAAGATTTATAATTCAAAAATTTATTTCCTGAAAGAGGGAAGTTCGAAATCTCATAATTCGTCATCGTAATTTTTATAAATGACTATCATATTAATACACATTACAGGATTAGCCGGGCTCGCAGCTGCAGTCGGATATGGAGGTTACGCTTTCAAGAAACGTGGTGCAATGAGCACCAGTGTCTTTCTCATGCAGTTCCGTGTGATCGCCCAGGGAACGGCCGTCGGAGCCCTGACTATTGGCATGGCGTACACACTCTACAAGAATCATCTTGCAAAGAAACCAGAAGCAATCACCAATAATGCTATAGGAGCAGAACATTAATTTAGATTTTTTTTAATTTGTGTTAAGTTAAATTATAAGGTGTGTTAAGTCAAATGGCTGTGGTACTGTTTGTTAAATTTTACAGCGAAAAGTGGAACGTCATGAGCGAAAATGATAAATATGTAATTTTTTTCTCAGATGCAAAGTGGTAACTGAGAGGTCAAATTACACAATCGTTTATCAAACGGGGGATAGGAGTGAATACCTATCTATTGTTTTGCGTGTTTGATAAATTACAAAATTCTTTAATATGAAAGTAATCACGATGTTGATTTATGAATTTATGATCCTACATATAATTTAATTGAGATAGGGTCTCTATGAGGAAGATTAAGTATTAAATATTTTATTAAATATATTATATATTTTACGAGGTTTTTCTCTGTAAAAATATAAATTAATATTATATGCTGTACACCTGTATTACATAGGATTAAATATTGTAATGCAATAATTTTCCAGAGCAAATTTTACGTCCAATGCTTTTTTCCTTATTTCCAAATATTATTAATTTAAAAAAAACAAGAGAATTTGATGTAAGTATTTTATTGCAAAGCAACAATCCCACACTCATCATTCTTTCCATACAAAAAGTATTAAGTAAATAATTATACACTTCATACTATAATTGAGTTAATATTTCCATGCTTCTTAGTTGAAGTAGTTATACCAATTGTATCAATATCTAAAAAAATTATATCATTAATATCACATTTTAAATCTATATTTGATCATCATATAAAATCAAATCAACACATGTATTTTAATACTGATTGTAAATAATGTGAAATGATGTAAAATGATGAAGTAAATAAATTAAAAGTATACAACAACAATAATGACTTTTATTATTTATAATCAGTGCTGGATTGGGAATCTACGAATTGGTAAAAGAGATCCAAATAAAACATGCTGTATAACTGGAAATTTGGCCAATACTTCCTTTTTATACATTTTTATTAGGCCTTGATTTATTTTAGCCCAAGAACCCACAGCACTGATGCTCCACAACTGATTGGAATGCTCAGCAAATGGACCCTTTTTAACTTCCTTTATATATTTAATACACGACAAGAACATATAATCATCTGAATACTTCTCAATTATATCATCTTCAAGGAATTTTGCTGGAGGATATATTCTTGGTTGATCAATGAGCTGTGAACTGCCCCATATGAAGGGTACAAACTGATAATCATCAAGACTCCACACTCCATGACTACCTGCAGGCTCCATTCTATAAGTTTGCTGCAATCTTCTTGCAATATTCAAATATTTATTAAACAAAATGAACACAGTAGCCACATTATCATCAGCATGGAGTGAACTTATTTTATAAAGGCAACATAAAAACATGATAAAGGACATCTCATGCCCTGTTCCATAGTCAATTCTAGTAGCATTTCCAAAGCTTTCCTCAAGATATATTTTTATTTCTGGTATAGCTAAATGCAGCTTTGGATCCAAAGCCTCTTGGAGATATTGTGTTGAATTAGACTTAACTTTCGCCAACCAATCCCGAAATGCTGTATTACCAAACCTTTGTGGTTGCTCCACTGGAGGGAATTCATTTATTAAATTGTTTATATTATCCAACATTTTTCCAAACTTTGCAATATTCTCTGATATTTTACAATCCACTGACAATGGTTTACTTTTGATTGCTTCATTTAGTGTAGCAATAAAACCAGTATATTCCATATAGGCCTCTGATTTTTCCCATATAGCCATGTCAGTGATGGTCTTCACAGCCCTTTCAGGCTCTAAGAACCGGTGATTTGATGGAAGTATAGGTACTTCCTTCCCTGACATTGTACCATCCCCAATAATACTCTCTGCATTCATCTAAAACAAAAATACAAATTGATATTCATGTTAATGACCTGTATATATACAACTGTTATATTGCTCTGTATGTTCATGTGTTACACGTCAATTGTCTAGAACGTATGTATTAATATTTTCATATTTTTATGTTGTTGCCTTCAATGTTTTCATTCGACCGATAAACTTTAGTAATGAAGGTCACAAATGTCAAAACTAGCTTTAATTATGTACATACACGCGTTACGAATTAAAATCGTAGTAGGTGCCCAATGATGGGAAGTGTATTAAGTTAACACTCAAAATGGATAGAATATTGAGGGGTATAATGAGATATCGTGTCCTAGACAGAGCCAGTATGGTAAAACAATTTGAGCAAGTTAAAGACAATCCTGTTGTAAGTAGAACTAACCTTAAATTATTTTTATTCAACAGCTGCATATAAATTGAATAGCTTCTAATTTAGAACTTTTACTACGTAATTACTTGCGAAAATTCGTCTTGTTCGATTTTGCAGTCCTTGAATTCAATGCAAATTTAAAATGTCAATATAATGTCAAATCGATACAATACTAAAAATCTGATTTTGACGTTATAGTTGACGTTTACATCTAAGTTTATCAACTGGTTTAAAATTTAAAGCAATTTGAACACAGGCCGAAATATTAGTGTTTATTTTCTCTTAAACTAAACCTTTATTTTTTTTCAACAAGCCAAAAGCAATTTTTTACACATGCATGGACAGCAGAATGATACCCACAAGATTCACTGAAACTTGCGTAGGAGATATGTTCGTTGGTTAGTTACAATATGCTATTATTTATTACTGTTGATACAATAATACCTACATTACAGCCCCTATATATAGATATATATATAGGGCTCTTGCATGTTAGCTTGTAGTGACGGGTTTCAATGATAATTTGCATAAAATTCCAGTATGAATATTTTTTTTAAGTAGTTTGGCAAATTATGAATATTATAACGTTTTAATATGATTTTCAGTTAGAAATGCTGGTAACCTTGTTCCACATTCACAAAGCTTTGTTGATGAAATGACTAGTTGTGAACCAGCAGGACTTGAGCTAGGATGTATTATAAACGATATTCGACATGTTATCGTTTGCGGTCACAGCGATTGTAAAGCAATGAATCTCCTATACAAATTAAAAAGCAAAGATGAATCGAGCATTGTAAGTAGTTTTTCTTTTCGTTTCTGTCTGAACATAACTGGTACCGAACATATAGTGATGATAGTATATGAAAATACACACTTAATTATGTGTTTGTTTATAATAAGATTGAGCGAGTGACTACACGAGTCATGGACTTCCTAGATAGCCTATACTTTATGTAGCGTTTTAAATTAACGTAAATTTCGCGAAGACGCAACGGTTGCAAGAGTTACTAATTTACGAGAAACTGTCTAAAACATTTATTTTTTTTGCAGGAACAACGGCGAATATCTCCTCTTAAATCATGGCTTTGTACACATGGACAAACAAGTCTACAAAAGTTCCTAGACATGAATGGCGATTTTAACAGACCTATGCTTTTTACAGCTGAGACGCCTCAACGTAAATTTGTAGCTTATATTGACCCTGAGAATAAATTCTGTATCGAAGACAAGCTTTCTCAAGTATGTATTACATTCGTTTTCTTCTTTAACATATCAAAATTTTCACTCGCACTCGCGTGATCTATTTATATTATGTCTTTAAATTGTTACATATATATTACATTTCTTTGTCGTCTTATTACGTTGGTGTATTATTATATGTTTTTTTTTTATAACTAGATATATATCAAGCATACTATTTTTTAAAATTGTTATTTAAAAAGTATTTTATTAAATGTTACAGGTAAATACACTACAGCAACTGCAAAATGTTGCTTCATACGGTATGCTGAAAAAACGCTTAGAAAAACATGATTTACATATTCATGCACTGTGGTTTGATATTTATACTGGGGACATTTACTACTTTAGTCGACGAGCAAAAAGATTTGTTATCATCGATGAATCCACATATGAATCTATTTTAGCTGAAGTGAGGAGATATTACTCATAAATTGTTTTATTGCATAGTTTGTCAGGGTACCTACATTTTGATATGATATTCATACTTTACATTTGTTACTATTTTAATCTTTTATATGATAACTGAATGCTTGTTAATTATGAATAAGGTTAGAAGTATAAGGTAAAATTATATGGAAAGGATATGTATGTTATGATATAAATGCAGTGCAAATCTTTAAAGCTTTAAGGCTAGATTAGGTTATAAGGGGCCTTATTCGCAACTGTCATTTGGTTTTGTAAGTTGGTTCTTTAAATAATATATGTATTCCGAGAATATGCGCGCGTATGGATTATGCCTCTGTTCCAGGGAATAATTTGCTGACAACTTCAGCTTCAGTCTGTATACTACATAGTTTAAGTTATGGTTTCTAAATATAGACATAAGAATTAATTGTATAATAACGCGTCTGGGGCCAATTTTATATCATTTTTATAAATGTACTTATATAAATTTAATAAATATACATACATTTTTTTAAAAATATTTTTATTTACGGAGACTTACTTTGTTAAACATTAGAGATGTTTATAAAAGAATCATTCATTCACAATAGAATGAGGGTTGGGAGAAAAATGGAGAAAAGAGTCTTGACTACAGAAAACTAGAACATATTTCAAGACAATATGATATTGTTTTAATTTTATAAAGTACAAGCTACGCCCAGCGGTTTCGCCCGCGCAACTTCTAATCTCTTGGGGATACTGAGATTAAAAAATAGCCTATGTATTATTCTGGATTCTTATCCATACGTATGCCAAGTTTCATCTAAAATCTAAATGCGATCAGTTGTTTTAGCGTGAAAGAGTAAGAAATGCACATAGGTACATTACATACATCACAAACTTTCCATTTCATTTTTAATTACCTACATATATATTCGCGAATTTTTTTTTTAATCCCCAGGTCATTTGTATAACGAACCACGCTTAATTCAACTTGCACACATTATCAGCATATAACATTTTATCAAAATCTGCCCAGTGATTTTACATGATTGACGCACATACTACGAACCCACAGACAATCAGACAAACAAATAGAAATAATCTAACTATAGGTTTAATCTTAGCAATTAATCTTTAAAAAAAATACTCAATGTAAGTATACAGAAATGGTCTGGTTATTGTTTTATACATGTATAGATATTATATCGCAGGAAAACAACCGTTCGGCATAAAATCGCGAGTGGCAATCACAGAGTAAATTGGTTACCAGTTACTACTTAGTATTAGTAACAAGTTTTAGCAGTAAATTGGTTACTAGTTACTACCTACTAATAGTAATTTATTCAATTTACTCTGTGAATGGTACTAAGCGGTCACCAACACTTGCCGCAATTTCCTTTGATCTGCGTATTAGAAAAGCGACACACCGGTCCGGATCGGCGACAAGCTATACCAAGCTCATGCAAGCCAGTGTTTGTCACACTGCGTTTACACGCTTCAAGTTCGTGGAAGCCATGGCCAACATGTATACGCGATATCATATGAAGCTTGTTCCTATTTTAGATATTTTCCTAATCGGATTCACATTTATGAAAACGGTCAGATACTCCCAAAAAAAATACTTCTATAACAATGTTGTAGAGTATCTGCATCTGATTACACTTATCCAAACATCTCAAACTATAATCGAGCATTTCATAAATGCCTTTGATTTCTTATATTATAACAGACTTTCCAGTATTTTCTTGTGTTTATATTTATTATTTTTGTGTTATATAATATTGTAAAATAATGCATCTAATAAACCGTTAAAAGGCATTTTTATCAATAGGCTCTTTGATATTTTATCGTTATGATGATTATTAAATTAGATTTAATACATATTTTGTTTACACATTTACATTATAATATAGTACATTACACAGGCCTATATCTTGATCTTGTGTTTCAAACTTCGACCTTTTTTTATCGCCAAATGTCAGATTAGTAGACATTAAATGTCAATGTGCACCTTGACAATTGGCACGAATAATGGAAAAACGACAAGGTTACTGAAAGTGATGCAATGTTGTGGAATTCCTAAAATTATATAATAATTAATTAATAAAAGGACCATAAAGTTAAGGTGAGTTGAGGTTTTATATAACAGTATATTAAAATAGCAAGAAAATTATTTAATAATGTGTAATTTTAATTCTCTCATATTTATTTCAATACGTTGAAATGGTTTGTAACTTATAATATGTTCAATTTTTTTTTGAAACTCATACCCATATATAATAAATAAATAAATAAATACCTAATCGCCCCCTAAATTTAATATAATTTATGTCTTTTTCCAGACATCGAATCTCGAAATGGACCCTCAAAGAATTTTCGAATACAAAGATGAATCTCAAGCAGAAAGACTAGCCAGGAAGTCTAAAGATTCTCCATTTATGATTCTTGGTAATTTTTATTATTTTATAAGCCGAAATTCAATATTTAGTGTTATAATGTCTGAGTAAATATAAGTTTCTCTACAGGTATAATGGGCCTGATTGGTGTTTGTGGTGTGGGAGCATACAAATATAAGAACAGAGGCAAAATGAGCACAAGTGTATTCCTAATGCAGTTGCGTGTAGCTGCTCAAGGGACTGCTGTTGCAGCTCTTACACTGGGGCTTGGTTACCAATTAGTGGACAAATATGTGTTAAAATCTGACAAGAAAGAACAATAATAATGAACTAGATGGAACTAGAAATGTTATTATATATTTTTATTTATACAATTCACAGTATTTGAAGCTGACACATGGGTAAACCCAAACATATTCAAGTTGGTCATACACACAAAACACACACTAGCCATTAGTTGTAAATGATGTTACGGAAAATTATGAACAGTAAATTAATGTCTTGTCCTATACCATCATGTGGGCTACTAAAATATTTGAATACACCCAGATCTGTGGCTATAGAATTAAGTTAATAATAATTTAATTTAGCTGTTAGTTTTGTGTTCTGTGATTTTAGCTGATATTCTTCTACAGTTATCTAAGATATTTGTAATATTTATTTTTTGACATTTCCATATGTAACCTATGAGGTAATGTTTTGTGATAAATGTCTTATTTATTATAGTGATAAGAAACTGATGTTGGAATAATAAATGTGATTTGCTTCAACTCTGAATTTTTATCATAAATACCACCACACTCTTGTAAATCCTACTGATTTAATATTTGGTTTGGTTTACACACCTTTAGAGACAAGATATTTTCACTTAACATTTCAAATTTCTACTGTTAAATAGTTTATATTCACATTTTGTAAATTCTGTTTACCCCTAATGTAGGTAAATCCATCTTAAAAATACAACAAAAATTACTATAGGCTTACTGTAGGAAAAAGATAGATTTCCTAAAAAAGGGACAGAAATAATATTGGTTCAAGTGGACGGTAACAAGTCACACAACCAAGTATAGGGAAATTTGCAGACCTTAGGGACTACAATACATCTATAATAGGGATTAGGCATAGAATATATATGTATAGGCTTTAGCACCGATTGTTTGGTTTCATGCTTAAATCACAGAAGTATAATTGTAAGATATTTATCTTTGTTTCTCAAATTTAATAAAAAGGTCACAATATTCAAACAATTATAATTTAAAAAGTTCGTTTATTTCACAATAGAAT
This sequence comes from Phoebis sennae, assembly GCA_001586405.1. Taxonomy (NCBI): domain Eukaryota; kingdom Metazoa; phylum Arthropoda; class Insecta; order Lepidoptera; family Pieridae; genus Phoebis; species Phoebis sennae. The sequence goes on along the minus strand of LQNK01001159.1, from coordinate 655,976 downwards.
CATTATTTTAATATACATAAAAAAATCTAAACATTGTCAACAAAAATGTCTACATATTATATAAAATTCATTAAAATCATCACAGAAAAATGTCACAAATAATTTAAATGTTATAACTGATTATTCACTTTTACTACAATCAGACAAACCTTTTCTTTTTAGACTGTAATTTGGAATGGTTAGATCGTCCTTATCAGACGTGGAATGATTTCGTATGGAGGTTGAAGTAACTTTTACAGATGATAATTCATCTACATTACTAAATAAGCCATTGGATGTATTTGTGCTGGAAGTAGATTGGTAGATTGTTGATTTGAAAATCTGCACAGGAGTGGATGTTCTGGCTCTATTATTGCTTTGACTTGCTAATGATCTTTCTTCATCTACTATCTCAGTAGTATTCTTAATCTCCTCTGGCATTTTTGTTTCGTAGAGAGAAACAAATTCGTCATCAACTGTCTTATTGGTTTTATTTGTGAATGTTATTTTCTTTGCCAATTCATTTGTTAGAAACTCTTTTACAGTCATAGAATTTGTTAATGAAGTCTGTTGTTCAGCATTCTTTAGGCTATCAATAACATTTTTGGAAAGGTGTTTCTGATTTGAGCCATTGTGATCAGAAACTGCAGATTCCATGGATATAGTTGGAAGATCTTTATTAAAACTTTTAAATTTTAGGTGACTTAAACTTGAACTGGATGTATTTGAAGAAGACGATAAAGCCAATCTCTCCTTCGTTTTTTTTAATGTAGAGGAAGCCCAGCCCATACCAAGTTTTTGGAATGCATTTTCTAGATCAGGATTTGACGAAATGCTTAAAGTTTCTGATGTCTCCGCTATATTTTCTTTGTTAATACCAAATCTATTAACCTTCTTTCTATCCTTAGGAATTTTTGATAAGGCTAAAAGCGACATAGAAGATTCTGATGACATGCTTGTAGTATTTACATGCGAACCTGTATCGAACTTAAAGGGTTCGGATATTATTTTTCTTTTGAGCAATTCCGCAATGACATCAGGTAGGCTACCATCAGAATGTAAGGAGCTTATTTCGTCCTGTATAGGATCGTCTTTAAGAATATCTTCTAAATTTGACCCTTCATCGATACGAACATCACATTGTTTAGCATACTCCTGTAGGCTTACAAATGGTTTTAGCATGATATCATTGAACAATTTCATATCCATCATTTGCACTCTAGCATTTTCAGGAGAATCTGATGAAGATCGCCACCTGGTAGCGTTTGCTTTACTATCTACTAAATCTAAACTGTCGTATTTTTTTTCGTTGTCATGTTTATCTACCTGCTTATAATCATCGTTTGCATTTATTTTACCTTGTGTTTCTAAGCTTAATTCACGACGTGATGATTGATTTTTCTGCTTAATACTCATTGGGGAATCAACTTCAATTACTGTAGACAATTCATGTGGAATGGCATTAAAATCCTGTACATTCTTTAAGTTGACGCGTGTTAAGGCAGGAGGAGGCTTCGCTTTATTCTTTGTATGATCTGTACTGCTTAGTATTGTTGGTAAGTATGATTTTTCACTGATCGTTGATAAGGATAATGTTGAAGGTGTGAGAGGTTTAGGAATATCTTTAAGTAAGGGTACATAGTTATAATCTTTATCGCTATTTTCTTTCTCTGGGAAGTTGGATGTTGCTTGAGATATATTTTCTGATCTGGCATCGCTTTCTAAAATTTCAGGATTATTCTCCATTCTTTTTATGTTCTTAGGTTCTGAGTCAGATGTTGAATCGGACGTTGAAATATGACTATAAACCAATGATTTATTTCGTCTGACTTCTTCGAGAACTTTAGCCAAATTTGATAAACGCTTGGTACATCGTTCTGTTAAATCAGCAATTTTCTCCATATTTTGCAATTTATTTTCTGCCATTTTCATAAAATTTATTTCACTATCAATTCCGCTTGTTTGAGTTGAAATATCTGTTGGAAACATTTGAGAAGTGTTTTTGCCACATTTCTTTTTCCGCTCAGAATCAGAAGAGATAGGCGTAATTGTAATTCTGTTTGAACTTAATTTATAACCATCCTCTTTGTTCTGCGTTCCGTCAGAATAATAGTGAGCAGAAGATTGTACTGAGTTTTCATTTATTTTCATGGTAGGTTTATTCTTATTATCACTATCATGTATAAATTTTTTTGTTCTTCTGGGAGTGGGGGAACTCTTACTGCGATGTTTATTTATTGTAATGAAATCTTCCGATCTTTCCTTGTTAAAGTGTAACTGTTTTGGTAAAACTTCCTTTGTAGAAGAGGAGGAAGACTCTGGTTTTAATCTATTTTGCACTGGGACATTATTTTTGAAAGATTTTTGTATCTCTTGGGAATTTTTATTTTTCAATATACGTTTTGAACTGTTTAAAGACTTTACTTTATGTACAGGCTTCTTTCTTGGTAGCTTGAATGTAAATTTAGGTTGCACTCTTGTTTGCATTTTGAAGTACTGTCGTTTTTGTGCTTGTTCTTGAATAATTTGTTGTTCAAGCATACATTTAATTTGTTCCAAAGATATTTTATTTTGTAATGGCGCAAATCTATCGTTTATATTAACGGAGTTATAGATAATAGAACTTCCCGGCGTGTCCACGTTGCTACAATCCTGATTGATAACTTGAATAGCCTTTAATGATTCTTTATTTAGTGATAATAACTTATTAACATACTGCTTCACAACAGGATTAAACCCGTTTTTATTAGGAGGAAATTGTCGACTTTGTGCCAGTTTATGTAAATTTTTATTTGTTAACGCACCAGTGGAGTTGCTGCCGTATAAAAGTTTGGATGAACTTTTATATAACGTAAAATTATTTTTATATCTACGTGATTTTCTACACGTTTTACTGTGAAGTTTATGTTTATTTTTTTCGCATTCGACGTTTTCTGATAATGACTCATTATAGTCGAAACTTTGAGCAGTATTCGGTGGAGTATCTGTCGTACTACAGATGCGTCTTGTTTCACACTTGTGGACTTTCTCAGTAGATATGGCTTTTGAATGTTTCCATTTGCATCTTTTATTTTGTTTCATATGTTCTCGCTCATATAACAAGTTACGATTTGCATTCACGTGTACAGCATTATCGTGTGAATGAGTTCGATCCTGTTTTAAAAAGCGTGGTAATATTAGTTCAGGAGGACTCATGTATGCTGTGGATGTCGAAGAAGTCATATGCAAGAATACGGGTCGAGAATTTGGTGAACTAAACGACGTTTGTGTATACGTCGAAGTAGCTGGTCTTGATATTGGGTCCATTTTAGGCACATTCGCAGAAATCGCAAACGAGTCGTGAAATGATGTATGGACACTCTTGTCAATCGCTGTCCCAGTGTTCTTTTCTTCTCCCTTGTCATCAATTAACTGGTTTTCATTCAATTGCGTTTCAGAAGACAATTTGGTCACTGTAGCAGGTTTTGTATCTGGATTATGTAATTTTTCATCCATTGTAATCTCTTTATTTAAAGAAGTTTGTGCAGAGCTTTCCTTTAAATTATTACAAAACGAAGATTGTACTTCCATGTCGACCTTTGATAAGATATGAGTGGGTCTTGGTGGGGCATCCACTGAGTTAATTTGTATTTCTTGGCTTTTGCTTTCACTTTTTTCAGCTTCTTTCTTTTTAAGTTGAATGACGACTTCATAATTATCATTCTTAAGAAAACCTGAAGCACCAATATAAAATTTGCCTGAATCTTGTACTCCATCATCAATGAGTTTTAAAAAGCCACCATCAGACATAACATTGGATATTTTATCATTAGAAGCGGTTTGAAAAGATGAAGTAGAAGTGGCGGTTGATGTTTGTGGGTACTGTGTATTTTCGGATGTGCATTTACAACCAGAGCACGAGGGTTTATTCCTGGAATAAGATTTAACAATTAAATTAACTTTGTGTGTGCCAATTTTACAATATTATAAAAACATCATGGAATTTCATGTTTAGATGTCTAACATACAATTCTTTTTCTCTGTTTGTTTTTTATTTCATATCATATACACATCAAGAACACAAAAAACAGTTAATATTATAGTATCTATTTCATTAATTAAAATTCAATTTTACCTTAAGTGCATGTCTCCGCTATCTTTCGGGATCTCCTCCAGACCTTAAAATAAATAGATTAATATTTATTAAAAAATTCAAAGTAAAATAAATTTATTTCAATTTAAAATGTTGTGTTCATTACCACTATGATTTTTAACGCTTTTCGAATTATGACTGCCATGCTGACTTTGGGTTTGTTCTTGAATTCTAGACGTATTTGCATTCTGACGACTTTCTTTAAAATACATTGAAGCAATATTATCCCTAAAACGAAAAAAGAAATTAATTATTTAATTTCTAAATCTCTTCAATACATATTATAAAATTATCTCTACGCTGAGACCAGCTGTGATAGATTGATGATTACATATGACAATCAAATTGTCCAGGCACTAAAAATACTATAAAACTAATAATTATATTTTGAAACTATTCCAAAATCAACAATCCACTAAAATATATATCAGCTCTACAAATCGTGTATACAATATTACCACCAAGGTTTTCTCTCAGTACTTGTCTGCCACATTTCCACATTAGAAGTATAACAACTCATTATATTATATGAAGCCCTGGTGCCAAAAACATTATGAAAAATCAAATTTTAATCAAAAATCTAAAATTATATTAATAAAACATACATACCCATTTTCACTAATTTTGTAGATACCTGTACCAGAAAAAAAATCATTATTAATTTTTTTTATCACCTCAGTGAATTATACAGAAAGTACAAATGCACTTAAAATTACCTTCACTCAAGTTTTCTAATGTAGTCTGTTCATGCTTATCTGCAACACACTTGTCTTCTACACTTTGAGGATTTTCCTTAGCCTTATCATTATTTTTTACAGAGGATGAGTGTCCATTATCAGTAGTACTCAAAGACTTGAAAATTTTGTTAATAGCTTTAGCTTTTTTATCACTTTTAGATTTTTTGTCCTTTTTTGTATCCAAAATCTTATAAATCACAATCCTGTCACCATCAGATAGCCTTGGATCATCCAAAATATCTTTGTTAGTTTTGTTTCTTTCCACATATTCTACAGAACTAGCTTCTGAAACAGCTGAAGATGTATCAGTTGATTCATTGCTATTTTGTTGTATTATCACAGTTTCAACAATTCTTTTCCTTTCCTTGTCCTTACTCCCATCTTTTGTTGGAGGTGTATGTTTATGTCGGGACCTATATTCATGATAAGTATCAACATCATTAAATTTCACCGTATTACTAGATTTTGGATTTGCTGTAGTTGTTATTGTATGTATAGCAAATTTTCCATCACTTTCTGGAACAGGCATCCAATCGTATTGGAAGTCTCTGGGTAAATTGTCATGGTTATAGTTTGATTTATCTGGAGATCGAGATTTACTCCTACTTTTATGTAAAGGTTGGTTTTTTGAATGCTGAAACAAAGGAGAAATTAGAAATTATTTTAAATTATTTTAATTAGAAATTAATTTAAAATCTCTTATTACCTTACAACTCTTTTTGCAACAATCTCTTTCTATCTTCCTAAATTCTTCCTGCAATTTTCTTTGATGCTTTTCCTGTTGCAGTTGTTGTCTGTCACTGTCCATGTAGGCTGTTTTCTATGAAATAATTAATGATTATTAAATCCTTCAACAATAACACATCATATTTTGTTAATTTATTAAATTAATAATTAATATTCATTTAACAAAGCCATAAATGAGACATACAAATTTGTGATAACAATAATTTTTATATATATAACCGATGCATTATAATTACATGGTATTCTTACCTGAGGTCTACTGGTTGAATCTTTTGAGAGAGAATTTAAAAATGCCAAAGTGTCTTTGTATTCCTTGTCAACCTTCTCCTTAGTCATTGCCACTTTATTTCTCATTTCTTCTTTCTTTTTCTCCAGTTCTTTGTTCTCTATATCATGAACCATTGATGTCTCTTTTAAAGCCTTAATATAAGCATCATCATCGGCTGCATTTTTTTCCCGAACCACAAGCCCCTCATTATTATAAATGACATCATGAGTGTCTCTTGTGCTATGATTGTACACTGTGATGGACTTTTTTCTTTCTAATACATTGTCCCTTGCACTTTTAGATTTGTCAGATTTACCTGAAACTGTATAAGATAGACATGTAATGATGAATCATAAATGGTCACAGAAAAATGAGAAAGAAAATCAGTTTTCCTATCCTATCAACCTATATCTATTATGGTTCCTAATCAGTAATTAAACATAAAAATAAATTTAATGCATGAATATGGAACAACTATTAACAAAATTATGAATCTAGTCAATACAATAATTTGAATTATACTATAAGATCAACTATTACTAAGTACTGATTTATTAATGATGATAAATAAATAGAAAATAATTTACTAAATAAATCACAACTGCTAAAACAATATTTAGGTGCTAATTTTCACCTGGTGTATTAAATAATTTTGTCTTTCTCTTAGTTGATCTCATGGATCTTGAGGAGAGTTCTAAACTATGGAAAGGATATGTTATATTACTGTTTATGTAAGTGGTTAATTTTGAGGAACTATTCTGATGCCTGTGGCAATGACAACAGATATCATAATTGTCTTGAGCTTTCCAGGAAGGAACCGGGATAAGTTGTTTATCAAGAACGTGACACACATGACTAGAAACATTACCATCGGGCTTTGATGACCGACTCCGAAGAATAGTCTGCTTTATACTTTGTAAATCATCAGACTTTTTTGTATTGATGACTGGTTCATTTTCTCTCAAACGTAAGCTTCTGCTCTGTAGGTATTCAGTGATTAAAGTCATTGATGGTTTTGTGGAAGGTATGTTCATTGGTTCATGCCCGCCACCTCTTAGACTTGAAGGCATTTCATCACTTAAAGCAAATAGGTTTATTCGTTTAGATTGGTCAACTTTGTCTCTATCATTGCCTGAACCTTTTAAGCTATCTCTGTCATCCTTAGGAAGTGATAAGGTAGGTACGGCTGGTGCCCATTCATTGGGAATTTCATCTCCTTCCCATTGAGTACCCATGTCATTTTTGGTTATGTTTGTATCATCAAAGTCCTTTTGTATATCTGTGGCCCTTTCCTCTTGGATGTTATCACTACAAACATCTATGTTATTTGATTGTAGATTGTCAACCGATTTAGAACTTAAAGTTTTAGCCAATAGTACACCTTTTTCTCTGCTAAGTTCATTTGCAGCTTCCCTAGAAACAATTATAACACTGAATAAGTTTAACATAAGTGCAACTTAATCCATTAGTTCTTCTCTGCACAAACAATGAAAATGTAAAGAGAGTTGTTTTTTAGCCATATTTTATGACCAAATACCTTGCTTGCAATTTTCTGTCCAAAACCTTTTTATGTTCATCTAATTTTTCTTGTTTTCTTTTTCTAAGCTCGGCAACAGCTTCTTTCCCTCGCAATTTAGATAAGTCCTTTTTTTGTTCCTTATCTGAAATATAATGGTGTGGTATTACACTACACAAGCTACTCATAGGCTATGAAACTTAGATAAGTAAAAGAAAATCAAAATAAATGATATATTTATCCCAAATTTTACTCAACTGTCTATTTAACTTCTCAACACTTTAATTCTTTTCCAGTTTAAAATGGGAAGGAATACGACGTAACTATCTTATTAATAAAAACTTCAGTCTTTTTTAACATTACCTGAATCTCTTACATTTGATGCCTCTTTATGACCAGCGCCAACATTTTGTAAGCTTTGTGAGTATAACTGTTCTAAACGACCAACTAATTTATCTTGTAATTCAAAATAATCTTTTTCTTTCTTGGAGTCAAGGTCTAGAACATGCCGCAACTTTTCGACTTTGGCGCGTTGTCGTATTTTCTTAGCAATATCTTTTGATTGTTCTCTAACCTAATTAGAAAAATACTTTTAATATTATAAGTACATCTAAAAATTAAAACATCTGAACGAATAATATGAATATACAAACCTGTTGAAGTCTTAACTTTCGACGTCGTTGAAATTCATTTGTTCTTGAAACATCAATTTCAGAAGTCATCTTGACGTTATCGCATTCAATTTCAAACATAAATTACATCTGCACATTTCTTTACAAAGTTTTTTAGGTGAAATTAAAAGCAATATTATTATAAATCTATAAATTATTGGATTTAATATGAACAAAGCATTCAAACAACTATTACCAACGAACATAAACGTCACGCAAGGCTTGACAATTGAAGTGACAGTGAACTGACGTTAGGAAGGATGCGTTCTTTGATAGACGACTGTTGATTCATAATATTTTATTTATATACTGTTATTTTTAATTAATACTAATACTTTTAAGTAATTTATAAAATACTAGCTGTACCCCATGGTTTCTTTCGCGTATATCTGTTGTCTCTGTTACCCTGGGATCAGAATCCTTTCTTAGCGGATGCCTACGTCTTAACATCTACCTGCAGGCTAAATTTCAGTCCGATCCGTTCGGCGGTTTAGGCTGTGCTTTACTAGATCACTATGTCAGTCAGTGACCTTTGAGTTTTATATAAATAGATAAATTTACTAGATTAATAATTAATTCACGGGACTAATATTTTGGCTGTAATAAATATTTTATCAGTTGTGTATCAATGTTGTAATGTTTGGTAAATTTATTTTAACATAAATTATAAAATTCCACTATAACTTCATCTGCTGATATGTTGTGTTAATACAAGAACTACAGTTTGGCCATTTTACTGTTAAACTTGTTTTAATATTATACACTTTGAAAAATCGGGGTTAAAAAATAAATAGTAATAACAATTAAAACCAGTTATTTTATTTTAAAGTAAATCTTTAAGAGCACCGCCAATCACCCCATTTGTGGTATCGCCAATACCAACGCCGGCGACGGTTTGCTTTCCAAGGTCAAGTTGAGCCACGTTGTTTGGATTATTAGGATTGAGAAGGTCTAGATTTACTAAGCCATCTCTATGACCTCTTGAATGAGAGCCTCTACCACCATAACCATAATCAGAAGGACATCTATTTTGTGTCGAAGTCACCACTAAAGCATTGACAAGTTTCATGATCAAGTCTTCAGGGTTAAAAGTGCTAGGCTGGGGTTTTTCTGGTTCTTCCAACATGCGTGCTAGATTTAACAGCGTTTTTATTTCTTCAACTGTCGATGGGCACGAATCCGGTTGATTGCTAGAAGGTGGGGGACGGTACATTCCGAAACTCTCCGTACTTGATATCTGAAATTATAATAGATGCCATTATACTATTAATAATATAGCTTTGAAATACACACAAATAGCTCTCTTTAAATCCAATCTCTTATTAAAAACAATTATTATTGTAATAATAATAAAATCTTACACCCATTATGGCGACGACGGCCACGATGGCGAATAAAGTATTATAGTATGTGTTACCCATTATTGATTGTAGACTTGAATCGAAGTGAAAAAACTATTTCTTATATATAGGTTACAAAGTAATTGCGAAATAATGCCATTTAAAGTCTATAGATATTTCGTGAAAGATTCAAAGAAATTTCACAACTATAAAAAGCATATTAAAAATAAACAGAAGAAAAGCACGTAGTATTTACATTGTTCTATTACGATAGAAATTCAATTCTATTGTATTGTATGTGCATTTTCAAAATATTGCAACGCCAACGGTTTGTTTATGTGTTATCAATATATATAATATTTCAATCATTATCCACTTTTTTAAAGTGGAATATAATAATAGATGGGTCTATAATTATTGTATAGCGTCATAAATAAAAACTAATATTTATTCAATAAAATCGTAATAATAAATTACCTTTATAATTTTAAATTGATACGCCTAGTATGTCTGTATCTCCAAGAGCAACATTAAGCAAACTTCCGCCGATATCCCTATTTCCACATTCTTCAGCATTCTGTATCGAAGACGTAACTAAAGCATCAATTAGTTTGATTATAATTTCTGATGTGAAATCATTATCAAAGTATTCCTTTTCAGATTTTTGTAGGTTTTTTAAAACTTCCGTCTCTTTGAAAGTCGTAGTATCTTCAATATTTTCAACTCGAGACCTTTGGAAAGCTTCAGGTTTGGTAGTGGCTACGGTACAAGTTGTCATAGGTACTGATGAAATAATGCGAGCTCGGCAATATCTTTGCGAGCAGCACACCTGGAATAAAATCAAATAAGTAGGTTCTGAAACTGTTCATAATGGTAAACAAACGACAAAGCAAAAAAATATTCTAAGTCATTGTGAACGTTTAAGTGGATAAACTCATAAACCAAGCAGGTTTCGTCGATTTCAACAAAAACATTCAATACAGTAAAAGTGTGTAATAATATTTATTTGTATATCGACTTTGTCCTTACGTCACTAACAATAATAAAAGTAAATAAGAACAGCACACGAAACATGATATTATTTTTACAAATTCAATTACAACACTAGAATACGCAAGTGTTCTTTTATAGAGAAAGTTGATGAAATACTTAGAATAGTAAATTACTAAATAGAAAATAATTAATTTACGTCTATTATAAAAATCGATTTCTATCACGTAATTATAACTTAAGACTACTTGTTAATTTAATAGACATTCTTAGTTGTAAAAAAAATATTCCTTTAAATTTTCAATTAAGTACACATTTTTTTACATAAACAAAATTTATTAAAAATTATGATTATGTAAAAAATGTGTACAAATTGAAAGTTTTTTTCACAATTTACACAGTTTGTACATAAACAGAAAATAAATTAAAAAATCTTGACCTACGAGATCAAGCTACAAATAATTTGTGACAAACTATATAATTAAAGTTTATTTATACGAAACGCTTACATTTTCCCCAGACGAAAATATGGACACGAGTCCAAAACAACGACGTAAAATAAATCCACGATACAAAGCGAATCTGTTTTCCGTATTGACTTTTGGGTATGATACTTTAAATAGATTTTTTATGTAATTATAAACCTAATATGAGCTTGTATTCTAGGTGGACATTGGAAACTTTCATGCTGGGTTATAGCCGAGATATCAAAGAGTCCGATTTATATGCTCCTTTACCTGAACATAGATCAGACATATTAGGTAATTCGACGTTAACAATAGAATTATTTCATAGTTTAGCCCGACCTGTATTTAAAAATACTAGCGAAGCAAACATTAATTATAGACTTCTTGTAAGCAAAATAGAATAAACAAATTCAGCATATTTTAATTTTGTTATATTACAATATGTTATCAGGTGATACTATACAAAAAGCCTGGGAACAAGAAGTAAACCGATGTCGACAAAGGGATGACAATAGAAAACCTAGACTATTGAATGTTTTGATTAAGGTCTTCGGAGCTGAACTTATGTTATATGGTTTATTATTAGCTGCAATGGAATTTATTATCAGGTAAATCTTATTTCCTTAGTGATATGCAAATTTCTGGGCAATTAAATTTCCATTACCATATAATTTCCCATTCTTTCTTATAGATTACAGCAACCTTTATTCCTGGGATTATTACTTAGATACTACAGTCCTGCGCAAGACTTGTTTAATTCAACGTTAGTAGTCAAATATTTTTAAAACGGATGCATAATTTTACTATCTTATAACTCGGTCTACCCCGAAAAAAGCCCAAAATCTTATCCATTTCCTAGTTACTAGGTACGCTTATTTTACTTTAATTTATGTAAACAGATTTCCAAAAACTCCGCAACTCTTATCACACCTAGAACAAATGTATAACATAAGCTGTTTTGATTACACATGGATAGTTATAATCGATTACTAGGTCAGTGAGAAATCGTAATAATGCCCGGAAATGACCTCTAATCACGTTTCTCTCTAGAGCCGACTCAGCGTACTTATCACGTTTGTACTCGTATTATGAAATGACGAGTGGCGTGTCTTGGGGGGAAGCAGTCTTCTTTGCGTTTGGAGTAGTTTTCTGCAGCATGATGAATGTCATGGTGCAGCATCCCTTTATGATGGGCGTCATGCATATTGGTATGAAAATGCGTGTGGGAATCTGCAGTCTGATTTATAGAAAGGTAGAAAAATCAAAGCAATTTTAGTCAAACAAATTTGTTTTAAAGTATGTACAAATTTATATGTGAAATGCATATATTATGTAACGCAACCATAGTTTGGTAATGTTGATTACTTTCACCTTTAAGATATAAACTAATACAATTAAAGTGATTATATGAATAGAAATAAATTACCAATTTCAGTCGTTAAAAGTAAGTCTCCAAGCAATGTCCGAAACTAGAGGAGGTCTTGTAGTAAATCTTCTGGCTAACGATGTTAATAGATTTGATACTGGACCTCTATTCGTTCATTATCTTTGGATTGGACCACTGGAGACCATTGTAAGGTTCTAAATTACGTTATCATTTAATACTTTTGCCTAAGATCATATAAAGGCGTCTGATCTGGTTTCAGTTTATGACGATTTACCTTTATCGGGAAATGGGTATATCAGCAGTGTATGGTGCTCTTGTTGTTTTTGCTGTGGTCCCATTTCAAAGTAAGAACTTATTACTCCATTGTTATTCTCCTTAATACCTCTAAACTAATTATTTTAACCCTATAGATACCATAATTTTATGTTGTACCTGCTAGTTTTCTTCGATATAAAAATGTTACTTCTTAAACATTTTTAGTATTTTTGGGCACTCAAACCGCATACTATAGACGCAGTACAGCGAGAAAGTCAGATGAGAGGGTGCGACTAATGGAGGAAATAGTAATGGGAATAGAAGTGATAAAAATGTACACTTGGGAACAACCTTTTCGAAAAATTATAGATGTCGTGAGACGGTAGGCTATTTGCTTGAACCATCATCATCGATTATTATACTTAAGATTTATTTATTTGAAAAATTTGCGAAACTTTTGAAGGATAAAGAGATATAAGAGAATTTAATATAAATCTGAAAAAGCACACAAAAACTCTTTCTTTGTTGCGATAGCAGTACTAAATTCAATTAATTTCTTTTAGGCAAGAAATCTACTTCATTAAAATGACTTCATATATCCGTGGTGTAATCATGTCTTTCATAATGTTTACGACACGATTCAGTATCTTCATTACTGTCTTGCTTTACGTGACTTATGTGAATAGAATTACTGTGGAAAATGTATTTTTCCTGACTTGTTATTATAACATCATGAAGCAAACCATGACACTCTTCTTCCCACAGGCTGTTGGACAAGTAATAATTTTGATTATTTGTATCAATAATGATTATACAGTACATAATAGTTAGTATCACAGAAATAGAGAATAATTAAGCAGTATTATTATAATATTAAAAATTTCATAACACAGTTTTGATTGACACAACATTTAAACAGGTTGCTGAAATGATTGTTGCAATACAAAGGATAAATGATTATCTATTGAGTGAAGAATGCCGTTTTCCACCCAAAAACCAGACGAACGAATCTAGGTCTGAAAGTACTAAAAAGATTAAAAAACGCGTCACCATACCAAGTAATTTTCACCATAAAATATAGATTAATTATTTATTGATATTGATAACCGATTTTACCGTTTACATTTTAATGTTCTGCAGTTGATCCCGTGAAACCTCTACGAAAACGTCCACAAAAGAAAAACGAACCAAGTACATCAAAAGCTAAAGAAAAACCTAAAGGTAAGAAAAATATTGTAATTTCATACAGCATCAAAATAATCATGCTTACTCAATTTTAATAGATATACAAAAAGATGAAATAGTCATTAAATTTGAAGACGCCAGCAGCCGTTGGATTAAATCATCGGATATTGACGACGTTGCAAACATTAATTTAAATGTAAGCGACATAAATGGGTTATTTTGGATAAAAGTAAAGTGTATTTATAAATGATTTACGCTGTTTAAGGTATACTCTGGAACACTGACTATAATAATTGGCTCGGTGGGCTCTGGAAAATCCACTCTGTTACACATGATGCTGAACGAATTACCTTGCTCCAATGGGTCCATGACGATAACTGGCAGTGTAAGCTATGCAAGTCAGAATCCGTGGCTTTTCGTGGGCAAGTTACATTTTTCAAGAACTTTGACAAATGATTCTTACATATAAATTGTTGTAGATAAAACAAGAATTTTCAATTTAGGCTCAGTTCGTCAAAATATTTTGTTCGGACAACCATTTGTAAAGGCTCGTTACATGGAAGTTTGCAAAGTGTGTGCACTTGAAAGGGATATATCTTTGTTCCCCCACGGTGATAAAACTATTGTCGGTGAACGTGGAGTGTCTTTAAGTGGTGGACAGAGAGCCAGAATAAATTTGGCTAGAGCTATTTATAAAGAGGTAAGAACAGTTTCTCGTCATAACGTCGTGTTTTTAATCCCTATAAGATCGGTACTTTTAGTTTTATATCGTTTTAAAAATACACACTTTTACAGGCCGATATTTACTTGCTCGATGATCCACTATCTGCAGTAGATACGCAAGTTGCAAGACACATTTTTGAAAACTGTATAAAAAGGTTATAATTTAAACCATCGCATCGTACTATAATCCTAATGTTCTTCGTAATGTTCTTAATATATATTTTTTAGATATTTGGAACAAAAAACGGTTGTGTTAGTAACACACCAGCTGCAGTTCATTAAACATGCCGATCGTATAGTAATCATGAATAATGGAGAAATTCTTGCAGAAGGCGAATTTGACGATCTGAATGTAAGCATATTTATATAAATATATCACCATCTTTATACATCATTAATAAAAAAAACTTAACACTTTCAGGATCAGGAATTAGAAATAATTCAAATGATGCAAGAAAAAGTCCGTGAAGTGCGAGAAGAAGATATAACTTCTTCGGTGCAAAGTACAGCTAGTTTCTTGAGTTCTAAGCGTTCACATTGGTCCCACTGGTCTATAATGTTTGATTCTGCGGTATGCACTTACTTCGCATTTGTTAATTCTTCAAGAATTTTGAATGAGTCCGATAAATAAGAAACTATTATTTAATACAGGACCAAAAACCTGAGGTGGAGGAGCAGACTATAGGTCGAGTACATAGCTCGATATACAAAGAGTACTTCTTAGCAGATGTTGCTTGTCCCTGCTTCCTTTTGGTAGCCTTTATGTTTCTTTTAGCACAATTTTTTGCAAGTGCTAGCGATTACTGGATAAGTAAATGGTTTGTGATAAACATTTATCTGTCGTATATACAAGTTCATATAATAATACAGCTTCGACAAGTTATAGAGGATGCAATCGGGTTTTAGGAGTAATGCAGAAGATCATTTAACTGGGGATGCAACGATGGATAATTTGCTATGGACACAGTATGGCCTGCGACGGAAAGATTTTGTAACGATTTTTGGGATAATTACTGTAGCAACTGTTGTTGTTGCTTTGATCCGAGCATTCATGTTCTTTTCTCTTTGTATGAGGTCTTCAATTAAGTACGTTATTTTATGATATCTACCAATCCATACAAAGAAAGGATAGCTCTGGCTATTATGTTTATTATATTCACAGATTACACGATAAAATGTTTGAATGTATTTCTCTATCTCCAATGAGTTTCTTTCATTCTAATCCATCAGGAAGAATTTTAAACCGTTTTAGTAAAGATATGGGGGCTGTTGATGAGCTGTTGCCTCAAGCCATGCTGGATTGTTTTCAAGTATTTTTTATCTCTATATTTTACTTTCTTAGTATTTATTAAAAACTAATATTGATATAATTCCAGATACTATTAAATTTAATTGGGGTTATATTCGTCATTCTAGTAACAGAGATAACTCTTTTGATACCAATAGCCACGACGCTGATAATATTTTATATTTTTCGCCTCATATACGTACGAACAACTGGTGCAATAAAACGGCTTGAGGGAATAAGTATGTTATTTTATAAATATAACATTTGCTTTTATTATGAACTTACCTTACAATGTAAAATGTTTACAGCACGTAGTCCAGTATTTAGTCATGTAAACGCAACAATTCTTGGCTTGCCCACAATTCGATCCTTTGGAGCCGAGATGTTGCTGGCCCAAGAATTTGATCGTCACCAAGATTTGCATAGTTCTGCCTGGTACCTCTTCATCACGTGTAGCCGTGCATTCGGCTACTTCTTGGATTTGATTTGTTTGCTTTTTATTATCTGTGTCACGTTTAGCTGTTTAATGAAAAGCGGTTAGTAAAGATATTCTACATTCGAATTTTGGTTAAAGATCTAATTTTAACCAGTAATGTCATATTTTAGATATAGAAGGCAGCATCGTAGGTTTGATAATAACTCAGTCAATTTCACTTACTGGAATTTTTCAATGGGGAATGCGCCAATCTGCCGAAATGGAAAATCAGATGACAAGTGTAGAAAGAGTTGTAGAATACACAAAACTGCCCAAAGAGTCGACGTTGATGGGCGTAAAATCAATTGTTTTTAATTTCAATCTTCGTTAAATAATGTTTAGATAGAGCAAATATAGAACAAAAAATAATATTTCAGTCGCCAGACAATATACCGCCAGAAGGGTGGCCAACCGAAGGTGCCATTCACTTTAACGACCTAAGTCTCAAATACAACCAACAAGGAACGTATGTTTTACACAACCTGCAATTTAATGTGCTTCCTCGGGAAAAGGTAAAACGCATAATACTTGTTCAAATAAGGTAGTTCATCTGGTAAATACGTAAGATCTGTTAGGTCATTTTAACAAAAATGTTCCCTTTACTCTTCGCCCTATCTACCTAAAATCGCTATCAATATAAATAATATTTTTAGATAGGGGTAGTTGGAAGAACTGGTGCAGGCAAATCTTCGATAATCCAGGCATTGTTTCGGTTAGCCTACATTGAAGGTACAATAATCATTGACGATATAGACATATCCACACTAAAATTGGAGTGCTTGCGCCAGAAAATATCAATCATACCTCAGGTATTTTATGGAATCTCCTAAAAATTGTTACTTGTATGTGCTATATGATTTAAAAGGTTTCTTTGTTTCTAAAATCGGCAGGAACCTGTATTATTTAGCGGTACTCTGCGAAAAAATCTGGACCCTTTTGATGAGTACCCAGATGAGGTTTTGCTTAGAGCTCTAGACGATGTAGAACTTATAACAGATGACGATGCCGGTAATTAAATTTATCCACATTTAATAATATAAATAGACGCGTCATTGACTAATTGCAACTGCCATCAATGCATTATTTTTAATATTATTTTGAATATATCATGGGAAAACATATTTCGGCTTCATTTTTTGATGAAATATTTAACCAAAATAAAATCATCTCAAGACATCAGAATTCATTACAAAAGCCGAATTTAAAAGTAAACCTTAGTCCGTAAAGATAAAGTTTTCTGCCTCACCCATATTTTTGATGAAGTAAATATTCAAGATTATCAAGGACGTCGCTTAGGGACAGCAGGAGGAAGCAGAGGCCCCCTAGTTCTAAAAAGTTGCCACATGGAAAAATATGCTTTCAAATCCACCTGAAATTAATACTACCCCACCCTAATGGGCTATAGGCTGACACCCCCCAGTTCAAATTACAGATGCCTTATATAAACAAGTGTCAGATTGCGGATCCAACTTTAGTGTCGGTGAACGACAGCTAGTGTGCCTAGCGCGAGCAATCGTGAACAATGATAGGATCCTACTACTGGATGAAGCGACTGCGAATGTTGACGCTCAAACCGACGCCCTCATACAGACCGCTATCAGGGAGCACTTCAAAGATTGTACTGTTCTTACTGTTGCACATCGGTTAAATACTGTTATTGACTCAGACAAGGTAAATATTCCATAAACTACTATTTGCTGTATGCTAATACGTATTATTTGTAGAACTAATAACAAAAACTAAACTTCCACTATTACTCTTATAAGTTTCCTATGTATAGGTTGCCTGGCATTATACTTGTTACTGATATTTTTAGTGTCTTATTGTAATGGTGTGCAATAAAGAATTTTTCTTTGTTTGTTTTTCGTTTGTTAAACTACTTCACTCCTTATTTAAACTATAATGGTTGTAAATGTTTACGTCTCTTAGATTTTGGTGTTAGATGCAGGTCGTTTGGTAGAGTTCGACCATCCACACACTCTTCTACAAAATAGGAAGAGCTATTTCCGAAAAATGGTGGCAGAAACTGGGCCAGCTATGTCGCAGATTTTACATAAATTGGCGGCCGAGGTAAAAAACATCCTAATTCGCTACTCAATATTATAAATGCGTAAGTGACTGTGCCTATCTCTATATTTGTCCCTTCTTTAAGCCTAAACCCATAACCCCATTTGGATGAAATTATACACAGAGATTGTTTGAAACCCGAGTAAAACAGGATAGCTTTTACCCTTGAAATCAAACAGAAACGGGTTATATGCACAGCCAGTAAACAATAAAAATGCTTATAAAAATTACGAACAATAATATTTTGTCGAGGCGGTAAGAACTTTAAATATAGAAATGACTATTAACCTTTTTTTTTCATTTTCAGAACTATAAATCAAGGGAACAAGACTAAATTATAAGATTTTATAATGATTATTTTTTAATATCTTTATTCTTTATTACTTTACAATAAATATTTGATTTGATTTGATCATAATAAATAAGTCTTTTATTTCAGTATACTAGAGGTTAAACAATACTGAGTTAATAATAACAAAATATTATGAAGCGTTTTAAGTAAATATATTTTAACAAAGTAACCTAACTAAATAGTCTCCATATTACAATTTAGACACGCCAGTTGAAGCTCCATTCTCTTCTTAAATCCTTGAATCAGACTGTCCATACGCCTGAAAAATTAAATATTAATTTAATATTTTTTAGAAAATATTAATTACCGAAATCTTCTCAATTATTTCGTTTTAAATCGACTGATTTATTTCAAAACTAAAACAAAATCTTTTAATTAATGCAAACACATACGTTACAAAATAGTATGCATCCATAGGCTATAGAACTAGTTAAAAAAACTGAAAGCATTAGCTTCCGACATACAGTTTTTTCAATTTATGTATATCATGTTAGAAACATGTATAATTTTTAAACGATATTCATAGAAAAATGCAGCTCTTCAACGACATCACTTACTTTTTATCTTCTTCATTATCCAACGGAGGCAGACCAGCAAGAGATTCAATAAGATGACTTCTACAAATATAAAATGAAGACAAATGAACTCCGTTATATGTAAATTTTATAAAATAGCATATTTATCCATTAACATTAAAACGTGCTTTATCTAATAATATGAACCACATTGCAATTTATTACATTATGTGCTCTTTTTTAATCACAATATAGTATAAAACGATGTCACATCTAACCGTCTGTCGCTATGTATGCTAAATTCATTATAACTACCTAACGGATTGTGTGTGGTTTAATGGATAGATAGATTCAAGAATAATATATAAACCTTCGTGCGTAGTTAATCATTTTATATAAGTAGTGATTAAACAATGCAGCTAGTTAGAAACTAGTTTTTAAAAATTACTTGTGTATAAAATATAATAAAAAAAAATATGCGATGTGTCACTATCAAACTGAATTATTATGAAAATATTTCATAAAAGACTTTATTTATTTCATTATTTTATATTAATAAAATGTTTCATTAAATATTTAGAATATGCATTTCCAACAAGAAGTGACAATACATTGTATCATATCAATATTATCAAAGCTTGCACCTCAACCATACACTTAAATACAGTGTACTAGCTGATCCGGCAAGCTTCGTACCGCCATTTTTAAACATATTTGACAGATAGGAACCATTTTTAGGGGAAATGAAAGTGTCCTTTTTACTATTTTCTTCAAAATTTCATATTTTTTCACCTTTCAAACCTTCCTTGTTGTTATTTCTTGATCGAAATTATACCTATTTTTATTTGAAGACAAACATAACATAAACCACTCACTCAGCCTTCCTAGTGAGATGGTCCGCGCAGGCGAGCCTCAGCAGCGCGCACTCGAGCCGCGCGCGGAACGCCGAGGCGCGGCTGTGGGGGGGCGCGCACGCCGCCAGCCGCGCCACCTCCTCGCACACCGTCTCGCAGATGTCGCGCACGTAGCGGGACGCCGCCGCGCCGCAAATG
>LQNK01001159.1:513212-635793 GCA_001586405.1 Phoebis sennae | reverse complement strand
GCCTTTCAAAAAGTGCCATATTGGACGGTATTTCACGTCCACATGGCGGGGTATTGGTAAAGTTTTCAACTAGCAATAATCGCACCTCGGATTAACCTCATTGGTTACGATATTGCCTCTGCGCAAAGTTAACATTAGCTCATTCTCTGAAAGCATATGTAGGTTTCGAGAAAAAATATCGATAGTGCGATTCAGTGCCATCAGAAATACACGTAGCGCCACCTAGTGTAATGTAACAAGTACTTTTTGCAAAGAGGCAATATTTAATTATTACCCTTCCTTACCTTTTATTACTATACATTATACATTTTATTTTTTTTATTTTTTCTTAACTTTAATGTAGTCTGTATTTTACAAAAGAAAAAAAAACAAAATTTTAAATAGATACACATAACATATTCACTTGATTGTTCTGTGCTGTAAAGAGTTTACATAGTTACGAACGTATAATCCTAATATATCCTAATTATTTTTTAGTAAGACTTTTGAAAAATAAACGATGTTTTTATTAAAAAAAATTCGAATTTAAAAAATGTGTGCAAAAAAAGAGTAAGCGTGCATTTGTTTTTTCTAAAAACACTTTGGCATCATTAATTCCTGACAAATTCTATCTCTTATTTTTTATTTATTACAATTTTAAACATAGAACATATTTTTCACATTCAATAACGTATTTATACATACCTCAGCATGAACAGCGATGAGGTTATTGATAATTTCGTAGACATACGGCCTGGCGTCGTCGACCATAGCGTCGGGGTCGATCTTGTGCCGGCCCATGTACATGCTGGGCTCTATAGTGCCCACTAGAGGGTCTCCCTTTTGCTCTATGTATGTTTCTGCAATACTGGATTCTAGGTTGCTTAGGGCGTCTTTCGTTGTTTGGAGCGCCAAGGCCGGTTTTGGAAATTCATAACTGAAAAAATGTGGATGCATGATTTGGGGTTCCAATCCTTTAAAAACTAATAACAAAATGATGAATGGATATTGTATGCCATTAATATGATTGTTTAAACATAACTCAGTTTCCTTGTAAGTATTAATAATAAAAATAGAATGTCATTTAAAAATGTTTTTGGTATAAATTAAATTTGTTTAGTTCCGGATGGCACTTCCAAAAAAAACATTTTAATTTAATTTAATTCTTAAATTATTTTTTTTTCATTAAAATTTTAAATTATTTTCCTTATCTGCACCTGAAGTTCAAAACAAGATATTTTTTGCATAGATAAACGTTATATGTGGCATTAGTAAAAAGGTTTATATACATACTTCTCAAACGAAGTGGCGATGTTCGTCAATATGACCCGCCTGGTGTACTGGGCATTAGCAGAGGCGATCAATAGCCGTTGTTGCCACGACCGGGCGCCGCCCTCGCCGCCCTCGTCCAGGCGCTGGTCGAGCGCCACCGACAGGCTGGTGTTGTTGAAATCCTGCATAATCAATCAGTTCATTGTATACAAAATACTTAAGGTGACAAATAGGAAAATATGTGGAACGCAAATAAATGAGTTGTGATTTTTTTCGTAATCTTATGAAAACTATTAAGGCTTTTTAAATCCGTCAATTCTTACTTTAATGTATTGATGCTTTTTTGAAAATATGGTTTAAAAAAAAATAGCAATGATTGTAATAATAAAAAAAATAAGCAGCTTGTGTATCTGCAATGTACTAAGGTGTCTATCCTCTCTGAATAACGCTCTCTCTTGCCAGCTCAACACGCGCTTTAAAGAGCCTTACCTGATCATCATGTTTTAAGCCTAAATTTTGGCCCAAAGGCCAATAATACCTGCTGCGTGTGTTTCTGCAGTGTAGCTGTGAGCTGATTACTCCTCTTTGATAAGTAACGGATACTTTTGAACCTGCACTAAAAAAGCAATTTTATTGGCTTTACCTGATCATCATGTTCTAAGGCCAGATTCTGCAACACGCTCACAAAGGCCAATAGTATCTGCTGCGTGTGTTTCTGCAACGTACTGAGCGGGTCACTCCCCTCGCTGAGTAACGGGCTCTCTCTCCGGCCCGCACTGAACACGCACTTGTGGATGGATGAGAGCGCGTCGTTCAGGTACGTTTCTAGAAGGTTCGGCTGGGATTTGCATATAAATATTGTTATTATTACTAAGGTTTGTTAAAGTTGGTTGTTGCAAAAAAAAATATGTATATATTTTTTTTTAAATTGCGCTTGTATTTTACACAATTAATGTGACACAGCTGTGGTTGGACGAGATGCGTTGTTGAGGTAGGTTTCTAGAATGTTCTGCAGAAACAATCAACTATGAACTGCTACCTAAATATTACCTACTAGGTCCGCGGTTTCATCCGCGCATATCTCCGGATCCCGTAGGATTTTCGGGTGAAACTATCCTATGTCTTTACTCGGGTTTTAAAAAATCTCTGTATAAAATTTCATTCAAATCAGTCCAATAATAATCGGAGCCTATTCAATTGAAACAAGCAAAAAATCAAATCTTTCCTCTTTAAATATTTTTTGGTATTAAGGTGGTTACTCGCATTACTCTTAGTGTTGTAATGAAGAATGTTACAATTTACGAATAGATTCCTTTGTGATAAATTTGACAACTAATAAATTGCTAAACTTACAAGATTGGTGATGGCGCCATAGTCAGAAAACTCCTCGATTTTCCATGTCTCCTTATCACCAAGACCCTTCACCCTCTTGTGAGCGCGTTGTAAGAATATGGTCATACCATGGACTCGATAGTCAAATATAACCTTTTCCACAATTGTCAATGGCTAAAAAGTAATAAAAAAGGATTAACATTCAAGATTCCGATAACTTCCAGTACACAGACAGATACCCTCTCATTATAATTTAATTCTAAGTGTTGCCATTTCTACAGCAAAATTTTCACTTGAAAATAATCTTGTCATAAAATTTCGGAATTCAGAGGTCTTTTTCGGTTATCCAACGATCTTTTTCTTAGGTCACGTCTTTTGCAGCAAATATCATTAAAAAAAAACAATTATTCATTTAAATACTCTAAGGTATCTGCTAATGCTCATCAGACCGTGATTTAAAACAAATTTGAATAGATAGTTAAAATGTTTCAACATACTTGCGAAGGCAGATCCAGCTTCAGCAAGGACTCATAAGCCTCCCTCAAATGCCTGAGATTGGCTACGAGCCGGGTGCGCAAGGTATCCGCGGGCACGTTGGACCCTCCCCCAGACAGTAAGCACGCACGCATATGCTCAGAGAACAATTCCACAGCGGCTATTATTATCTCCTGAAATTGAGAAAATAGAGCTGAATAGGGTAGATTGTAGATGGTATGTTTAAATATAGATTAGTGTCTTATACTCAGTAAATTGTATAAATGTTTTGATTGATTCCTAATAACAGTTCTTCTTTTGGAGGAATTAAGGTATGAGTACGCGTGTAATTCAAAAATTGTATGCTAAGCTGAAACGGTTAATATTTATACATAATTATTTTTTAATGTTACAGCTAGACAATTTGCCAGACAAATAGATTAAGGAAATATCAATATCACGCAATGTCACCTTAAGTTAACCGAAACGTACAATCCGCAGTCACGGTAAATTACCTTGAGGTGGATTAATTACTCCAACACAAGTCTGTCGCTCACGCTACATTACCGTAAGAAGTATTATTCGTTTAATTATCTCTGATACTAAGTAGATACTTAAATTTAAGTCCTAACATGATTGGACACAAATGATTAAATTTAATTTTATACTATGACACACAAGGAGAGGCTTCATTAAAGCGTTGCGTTTTTGTACGTGATATATTAATGGATCGACAGGCAAGGTTGTATGGTGGCCCGGAGACCTGCTTTCCCATTCCTCTCCTTTTCTTTCATATTACTTTTATTTCTGGATTTCGTTTTATTCCTTACCTGTCAATAATCCATCCCACACCCTCTGAAGGTCAGTATCTTGCTGCGGGACTATTGGAATCCCTCCAACTACCTTCATTCACGCGGCACTTCCGCTTGTCTACAATACGTGGGAATTCGAACCTTAAATCAAGGTCTTAAGCCTCACCTTAAGGTCAGCATGTCGCTGCGGGTCGGTGGGGCAGCCGGCGAGCTCTCCCGCGAAGTACCGCCTAGCTAGCGGCCACAGCGCGTGTAGCTCGGTCGCGAGCGCACCGCACGCGCATGCGCACCAGCTCGCGCGCAACGCACTCCAGCTGCCTTCGTTCTCCTCGCGGGACTTGCGTTTACCTACAATAATACATAAATACTGTACAATTAAAAAATAACATCACAAATTTCATGATAATTGCCAAGCCTAAATAACGGTAACCAGAGGCATGATAGGAGTATTTATAATTTAAAAGAAACAACAAAAGGTTCATAAAAAATGGCTACATAAAAGCTATATGCATTTATATAATTAGCTACATAAAAATCAAAATGAAAGTAATTCAGGTCTTCCAAAGATTTCCACAACATTTTTTTCAAATTGAGTCTTCAAAAGGGAACTTGAATATTATCAATTTTATTATTTTGGAACATTACAATCAAAGTTATAAAGCTTAACAATGGTATTTATTACCTTTTTCACTCATTTCTTGATCCTCTTTCTGCTTAAAATGATCTTTCACTTTATTCATTAGACTCATGAGATAGTCCTTACGAGTTGTAATAGCAATCCATGCCGCGTCGCCATCCCAGTTCAAACTTATTAATAATCTAAGAAATATAATAAATTAGAAATATTTTCCCGTCTGAAAAATAAATAAGGCCATTTCATTTGAAAATATACCTAATATATTTTGTTTGTTCTTGAACATTGCAGGGCATGGTCTTCATTCTAGTATGTAAGTTCTCTTTCAGATCTTCAATTTTTTTATCAATTTCGTCTAAGATTTTTTGAAACAGCTGCAAACAAATTATATAATTTTATGTATTTATTAGATCATTAATTGTGTCAACAATTTGGCACTGTAGCAGTCACAAACATTTAAAGTTGTATGTGTTATTTAATTTAACACAATATCATGGTTAAAAAATTATTTTAATTTTACCTTAACATCAGTATTTCCAAACAAATTCTTCACCCTAGTATAGTCATTAACCACTAGATCATATTCCTTCTTTCGTATATTTCTATCAATAGATGCGGGTAGTTGAAATAAAAACTTATGCCTTGTTAACAGTGAGAGCGCTTCTCGCGTCTTGTCTGCGTTCTCCTTTCGAGATAATATTTCCGAGAAAAGCGAATCTGCTAGCATTATAGACTCTGAAAGCATCATTTATTTCTTAGTTGAGATTTGGCAGACATCAAAATAAACATAAATATAGATGAATTTAGAATTAAAAAGCAGTAACACCAAAATAATAATAAGATTGTTGCATACAAAAAGTAGTATTTAAAAATTAATTGTATATAGGTATCTTATATAAACCACAAAATAAAGTAAGAACTTATGTTTAAAATCAATCTCTTAAAATAATGTTAACACAAAATCCTTTTTAAAAATGCATCAAATAATCAGATAAAAATAAAACAATATCAAATAAATAACATACCTTCGATGGCTGCTTGTAAACTGGGCAGTGGTTCCTTGCCATTCTTTCTCTGATCCTCTTCATACATGTTCTTCAAAAGAACAAGCCGATCCAACTGATCCATTACAGCACCTGTGTTTGCCTTCAGAAAGCTAAGCTGACCTTCCTTTTGACCCTCAACCTGATATGGATGTAATAAAACAATATTGTATTTTATAATTTAATGCACAATTCAATTTCAGATTGTATGTACAATCTTGAATTTATTTCATGTTAAAAGTCCTATAATCATGCTTGCATAAAGTATAAGTTATGTATGTTTTAGCTGAATTAAATATAGCTTATGTCCATCATGGATTATAAAAGATTAAAAAAATTGGGACATTAGTTCAGTTCATATTGAAAACAAACAAACAAATAATCTATTAATCTTTTCACATCACTATGTTGGTATACAATTAACAAATTATGTCAGTAAATGAGGTATAGATTTTAATGTGAATAACATACTTTTCTTTGCAAGAATACCATGCCAGCTTTCAAATCTTCAAATGATGTATTACTGTGATGTTCCAACAAGTACCAGCCCGGTTGAAAATTCTCATCGGATAGCTTTCCAGAACTATAAGGAAATATCCATAGTGTAAACTATATTTTCATAATAAATTTTTTCTTGTCATAAACATTCAAATTTTAATTTGAGAAAAATGTTCAGTCTTATAAAAACAAAAAAGAATCTGACTATGTTATCTCAGAGAAGAAAATCCATATTCACAATGAATATAATATTTTTATAAAAGATAAAAATAATAGAATAGTAATATATTAGAAAAGAGAAGACCCCTTACCCATCTGGGAATAATTCATTAAGTTCTTCTTCAGGGAACTTACAGTCATCCCCCTCAGTAGCAAGGCCGAGAGGATCAGGTGGGGTATAAGCTGTAGGGGACATGGGCCGTCGTCCCCAAGGCAGGGCAGGTGGGGCAGCTTCCTCCACCCATACTGCACTTTCTTTAACAGGTCCTATCGACTCATGATAGCCTAAAAAAAATATTTTTTGTCCGAAGTTGAATACCAAGGGGTATCATTAGAAACCAATATGTCTACTACAATAAGGAAATCAATAAAAATGTTTTTTATGAATAGGGAAAACATGTTATTAAAAAAATAAATAAACAACCAGTTCCAATGTTCAAAAACTTTAAGAAATATGTTAATCAAAAAACTAACAATAAGAACCATACATTAAAAAAAATCTAATACCTCTAAACTGAACTGTAGAAGTTCCTTCACCACCAGACCTTGTAGTGACTATAATATCACCCCTGCCTTTGCAAGGCCCTGATCTAGCTACAATCTTGTTTCTACTTTTCCATTCAGCAGACAGCAAACAATCACATCCACATATTTTAAGACCTAAATAAGACATGTTATCATTAATGTGTATTACTTTTTGTCACCACCTTTTCTTCTAGATATTTTTGTTCTGATCATAAGCCTTTTCAGACATGAATACTGCCAACATTTTATTGGAATTTTATTTTCCAATAAATCATTTAGTTAAGGGTTGAAAAGAGTTTATGAATCAAACAGTTTCAAATTTGAATTAGAATAAGAACAACATATTATTATAATAAATTAATAATCAATATACAACATAAAATTTAATGAAAAGATTTAAAGTTAATAAAGGTTAAATAGGTTTATTACCAATTAAATCAGTAGCACTTGTTCCCAAAAATTCGCCTCTGATAGTTACTCGTGTACCAGGTGGTCCCTCTTTAGGTGATATACCAGTTACGACTGGAGGCGGACCCATAACTCAGTGTTTTACAGGAGAACACAATAAACCAAGAATATTTGCAGAATAAAAGTTTTTATATTCACTTTACAATCAATGTGAAAATCATATATTGTAAAATTAATAAGATTTTATTTTCCAATGAAAATAGACGAACTACACTGTTTTCTTAAATTATGTTTAATAATTATCAATAATACATCACCAGACTTTATCAACAAAGTTTCAGTCGAAAATTCCAAAATGACAATGACAAATGACAATATATGACAAATGACAGTAAAGACAATGCAATCGACTTTCATTAAAACGGGATTCAAGTTAACAAGAAAAATGTGGAAGTCAATTTTCTTCATACAATTTAATTAAGGATGGAAAATACATCGGCCGAATTTCATTCCAATCCCTCATATCAAATTTCTTTTTATATAGGACATTTTAAATCTCTCTACCGATAATCAAATTTCCCAAGTCCCCAACTTATTTTGGAATAATTTGGATATCGAAATTTCTATCCAGAGAAAGGCTTCGCTTTTTATAAATAGTAATGATAGTGAACAACAGAACGTTTGCAAAATGCAAATGACAGTAGTCTGGCATCTATATGTTATATGACAGTGTCAAAACCTGTAAATTAGATTTGATTTATTACTAGTGTCAAATGAGTAATTTGCTTTTCACGAAAATTTTGTGTAGGGCTATGATTTGGGGGCGTAACTTAACAGTGATTTATATTTAAACCACATAAATAATGCAGCTTTTATTTAATTTCTAATATTGATATTTACCAATATGGCTCAGTCTAATTTCAGGTATATCGATAGTTCTTATTTTTTATTATGCATGAAATAGAAAAAATATTCATTACTACTTATAATAATGTTTTAGTACTATAGATGAGTATGGATTTGAAAGACATGAAGATTTTGACTATGCAAGTTATGAAGAGTTCATGTCTGTATATCTAAAAGTTTTGGCTTCAAGAGCGCAAAAATGGTCCATATTGCTTGGCGAAGGAAAGTCGGTCAAACGCACGAACACAGTTAAAAGATACGTGCGTAAAGGAATACCAAGTAAATATTTCATTTGTTAAGTTTTTAAACATCTCAATTAGTAAGCAAAAGAAGGATTTGAAACTTCTACAATAAGTTTCAAATCATTTTATGTATTTAACAGTTTTTCTTATATTTTTCTGATATTAAAGTGATTCAACTGAATAAGGTTCGAAAATATAAACAAATTTAAAGACTCCAA
The DNA here is from genome assembly GCA_001586405.1 of Phoebis sennae. Classification (NCBI taxonomy): domain Eukaryota; kingdom Metazoa; phylum Arthropoda; class Insecta; order Lepidoptera; family Pieridae; genus Phoebis; species Phoebis sennae. Next base: position 627,231 of record LQNK01001159.1, on the reverse strand, counting down.
AAAACAAAAACCTTTATCAATAGGTGAACATCGCCCATCAGTATGGATGGCAATCTCGGAGGTTGATAAAATGCGGGAACAATCTCCAGATTTATACCAAAAGATCTTAGACCAACCATTTGAAAAGGAACTTGTTGATCTTGTGAAGACTGACTTACCTCGCACATTTCCTGATAATATTTACTTTACAAAGGAGGCAAATCATCAGGCCCATTTGTTCAATGTCCTGATTGCTTATGCTCATAACAATAGAGTTGTTGGATACTGCCAAGGATTGAATTATATAGCTGGTAAACTTGTTTTCGTAACATATTTCAGCTGTAGTCTTAAATAAGCCATATTCATATTTTATTTTTGCCATTGTGACAACTCTGAGTAAAAAATTTTGATATGCACTTATATACTGGTCAAAATAATTATATGATTATTTTTGTAAGACATTATTTGATACACAGATTAGATAATAATTCATGCTTAACTTTCAATTTACAATATAGTTTCTATTTGCATTATATGAATGATGATTAATTTTGCTAATTAAATATTAATTGCTTACAATTGATTAGCAAGTCATATTGAAAAATCTAATTTATAGTCAAGAAGTTGCATGTGTATTAAGGAATTAATATGAAATAACCTTATCATGTTTCTATAATTTCTAGGTCTATTGTTATTGGCTACAAAAAGTGAAGAAACATCATTCTGGCTACTGAAGGTCTTGGTGGAAAAAATACTTCCCGATTACTATACAAAAACTATGGATGGCCTTATAGTTGATATTGAAGTGTTATCTGAGTTGGTCAAATCAAAGGCACCTGATGTACACCAGCATGTGATAAACTTAGGTATTGATAATCATTGCCATTATATTATCAATGTTCTACCTTGATACTTTTATCTGCTAGAACATTTTTATTTACTTATCAACTTATGATTGCTTGACAAAAAATTGTTAACAAACAATTTTTACAAATAATTATTTCTGACTGTTGTATAAAAACCAGTATACCAATCTTCACATAATAATTTAAATTTGCACAAAAATTTAATATCATAAATTTTTTTAAGGTCTACCCTGGGCAGTTATTACCACTAAGTGGTTTGTATGTTTATTTGCGGAAGTCCTGCCAATAGAAACAGTATTAAGAATTTGGGATTGTTTATTTTATGAAGGCTCTAAAATACTGTTTAGAGTTTGTATAACATTAATAAAAACAAACAGAGAAGCTATATTGGCATGCAATGACTTTACATCACTGGCTGAGTGTTTCAAAGCCATTGTGAAGAATGCTAGTGCATTGCACTGCCATGAATTTATGCAGGTATTATGAATTATTAATTCCTATAACAATGAAGAATGTTAACAAATTTTGATTTTTAGCTTTTCATATTGCTTTTTTTAACTAAAAAATACTGTTGAAAAAATTATTTTGTTACGTCAATTAGTTTTTGATTTATAAGCAAAACAAATCGTAACCGCCCGACGCGGCGATTGCGGCGGTGTGACGTCATAAAACAGACAGCTCATACGCTCGCTATAGCGCTCCCCATACGTATTATAGTTGCTGCGAAGTAGCGCGGCCCGCGCGGCGTCTGTTTTATGACGTCACAAGCGGTCACGTGACTTTAGCGGAACTCGAAAGTTTAAAACCTTATAAAATGAAAACTACTTGGTATTTTTGACTGCAACAAAAAACAGTGTATTTGTATAGGTACAAGCTATACTGTAACAAACTTTCAACCTATTTGGCATACCTAGTAACATTCTCCATTTTTCTGATGTTGTAAGTTTTCTTTTTTTTTTAAATAAATATCATATAAATTTCTCTTCTTAAAAATAAATCTATACTAATATTATAAAGCTGAAGAGTTTGTTTGTTTGTTTGTTTGAACGCTAATCTCAGAAACTACTGGTCCGATTTGAAAAATTCTTTAAGTGTTAGATGGCCTATTTATCGAGGAAGGCTATAGGCTATATATCATCCCGATATTCCCACGGGAGCGAAGCCCTGGTGCGCAGCTAGTATCATATAAATTGTGAACCATCATGATAGCCTCAAGAATGTGAAAATGTAACCAGATCTGTTTGTGTGTGTCTGTTGTTGTCATTTTAATGTTTGGGTTATGGTAACAATTTCCTATGCTTTGTTTGTCTTATATATATTTATTATTATTATTATATTATCTGAAATAAATCAATAAATTCAAAAGTTACATATACAGTCATAATATTAAGAGGATATATTTGTGAACAGATTCAAGTATAAGCATTTTAGATTTACTACTCTCTACTGCTTTGAGATGGTTAGCTATCTACAGACATAGAATTATATTTGATCATCCATTATTAATCTAATCTTGAAAGTGTAAGAGGAATTATTATCTGGTCTTGTTCATGTCTATACTTGTTTGTTCATCAATTTCAAGCAAGATAAGTTTGTTACAATTGCAACTAAAATCTTATTTAGTTCACAAAATTTGATCAATATTTAGTTAAATGTCTAAACTATAATAAAATATTAATAATTCACTCTCCTTTAAAAGTAACTATTGAAGTAAAGATATATTTAATTTTCAGTCTATATTCAAAGTACCTGGAACTCTCTCAAACACGACTATTGTGAAGTTACGCGCCCGTTTTGCCAAGCAACGCCGAGAGCAGCAACAGAAAGAACCACCGCGGTGAACACTTTTAAAGTTTTACATTTTTGATCTCACCTTTTAATGGATTACCAATGATGTTCTACTTATTCACTACTTAATGTTTACTTGTTAAAAACATTCTTAATAATAAGTCGCTTTAAATAAAGTTTTATAATATTATTAAGAATATTTAAATATGACATTTTCGTCTTCAAAAAACATGTATGCACATAAGTTATAATATGCTTGAAAACCTACTTAATGCTGAGAAAATTTAAATAAAAGCAGTTTGTGAACAAAGTTTTCATGATATGTACCTAATAATTTTACATGACAAATTATACACATGACTTCCAAAATTTGTAGGTTTGTACAAAAGTTAACTAGTCCTAAATATGTCCATCTATACTATAAAGATAATTTATTTGCATAAACATGACACACAAGATAAAAGAAATTTTGCTTGGTTTTCTTATGAGGTCTTTTTTCTATACAAATATGGTTTTAACTCTTTTTATTAAATATGAGTACATTATATCAGTAGTATAGAATTTGTTTGGTTTGCTACTGACTAAATAATGCTATAAAAGTAAAACTAAAAGAAGCGTCATAATTGTTGAGAGTCGCAGTATTTTTTAATTAGGTTATTTTTATTTCATATCAAGCTTAATATTATGATAATAATTTATTGTTACAATTATGTGAGTGAGATGATATTTTTAGAAGTATTTGCTAAAAGATTATAATTTTAGTGTCTATAGCAAGACTAGACGTAATTTTTAAATATTGTATAATCTTTTTTTAGACTTTAGCTTGGTGCATTGTTCATCTTTTGATGATTTTTTTTAATTACATTATTTATTAAGAGGAACAAGGGAAATGGTTAGAATTTTAGACTTTTGTAATTAACGAGGCTTTACAATATTTTATTTTAGAAATACTCCTATAATAAATACGAATAATACAAAAAATGTCAACCATATAATACATATTTTATTTTAAATGGTATGATTTTGTCTGCTAAATAAAAAAAAATACATTGAAGAAATTGAAAAATAAGTAAAATGAAAGTATCAAGATAAATATATTTAATACTATAAACTATTTATAAATGTGTAGTAAATGCATGTATGGAAAAGACAAATAAGATGCGATACAAGGAATAATGATTTAATAATATCAATAAGTATTTGCAGTGTTGCTTACATAATCTTTTTAAGCTATAACCAATGAAATTGTGAGTTGTATAGAACTTGGTTTGGTTCCTTATAAATTTGTTGTATGCTATGCCAATGTTGGCTATAACTATTGTTTCATAAACTACATTACTCTATATAAACAAAGCTTAGAGGTTGGTTTGTTAAAATTTGCATATCTATATTCCAGCAGTGTTTAAGATTTATGCCATACAATTTGTTGAAGGAACTTTATGTAATAAAGTATTTGAGATGTTACCTTTATTTTTTTATTTACCATCCCTACCAATAAGTACCCACAACATTGTTACTATAAAAACTAACACTAAAAATTTTCCCAGTTTGTTAAGTTTTTTCATCAATACTTGAGTAGAATCTAAATATCTATTCCAATAAATGTACTAGTTATTGGAAAATAATAATCCATAAAATCAGTGCAATTTTTTTTAAATTGAGAATAGGTTAAGGCACTGACTTTATAGATTTCAGGAAAAATTACAGTGAGGAAGTTGGTTCTATTTTTTGGCAAAAGTTATTATTTTTTACTTTTTAGTGACCTGTGAAGAGTAATCACTTCATCTAGTCACAATTCAGAGTTAAAGTTTAATAAGTATAAATACCATAAAACCTAAACTGAAGAGCCTATTCTGTTGATTTTCGAGGAGTTCCCTGAAATATCTTCCATATGGACGATCAGACTTGAACCAAATTTCTATGGGACCACACTGACACTACTCTTTTGAATGCAAAAATCATTTTCCAAATTTGTCCACAAACACTGGAGATATGTGGTAATATACATAAAAAAAAGCTTGAACCTCTTCCTTTTAAATGTTACTCATATAATATGCAGCTAGTTGAAAATTATGATGAAATATTAACAAAACTACAAATGGCATATCACATTTATTAACTAACTGGTAATTCTATTTATAACTATAAAACCATAATTATACATGTTTCACTAACATAAATTCATGATTTTCCACTTTCTAAGATGTCCTTAGCTTCATTAATTTTTGCTGCTATTAAAGGTGAGCCCCCCTTATCAGGATGATTTAGAAGCATAATACGTCTGTGGGCTTCTCTTATCTGTAACAAATACGAGAAAGAATAATATTTCAAAACAAAAATATAAAAATAATGATTTTCAAAAAATCTATAAGGTGGTTACAATGAAAGGGGGTCAAGTAGAAGATTTTCATATGAATATGGTCAAAATACTACGTAATGTTGTTGTCTCCCTTTGTACGATTTAAAGCATTCTTATTAAAGATATTGGTCAAACCTTTGCCTTGCTAGCGGTAGGACTGACACCTAAAATTAATGCTGCTTCTCTTTTAGTCATCTTGGGTTCAAATCCACCCTTGTAATATTTAGAATTTGCTAGACTCTCAGCATCGAATTTTGGTAAATTTTTAACAGCTTCTGCAAATTTCATTGATGCATTGGGCATTTGTTTGAGCAAGTAGCGACCGGCGAATCCTACCGCCGCCATACCAAGACCGGCTAATATCACAGAACTTGCCTAAAAGGTAAAATATAAATTAACCAAATAAGTTCTTGGTGTCACAATAATTTCACATTTTCATCACCTAACATTACCATTGTTTATTCTTTGTATTCTTTTATTATTTCATTAAATTTTCATAATTACTTAGCACAAAACACTGTTATACACAGTATATTTTAATAATTACTCGTGTAATGCCTAATGTAAATGAAATTAGAAGATTTAGAATTTTTATTTGATATTTAGTAGAAAGAAAATATATTTTTGTGGTTATGTGGGTTATGTTACATGTCAGTGTCAATATGACAATTCACCACAGCGTAAAGTGTCATAGCTTTCAATATTTTCACAGATTACACACTAGTTTTTCTTTAAAAGGTATAATATGTATTTGTGCCTGATTCATAGAGAGAGCGGCACTAGGTTGTACCGGTAATAAGGGTCTATGTCTTTTATTAAAAGTCCTCACACCCAAGGCGCCCAACCTGAATCGATCAAATCTAAAATACTAAAGATTTCGTTATTGGTAAAATTTTGGTAAGATTTACCACACATGTATAACAAGAATCACTTTTACAAGGGTAAAAACATTTTCATTCATTTCAACTCTTCGGAGTTCTGATGTGTATTGTGTAAATCTTTAAAGACGTATAATCATTATGGAATAAATGATAAGTCCGGCCATATAATAAAATTCTGGCGAACTTTTTTACCTGTCCTTACATAATTTTGAATGACGAAAAATGAACGTTTTAAAAATATGTAAAGAAAAAAATAAATAACCCTACTAATGCCGCTACGTTCGCAACATATTTTATGAAAAGCAGGTATAGAATTTTATTTTAAACCGATTTTATACAACTATCCATTTACTGATGTATTTGTAGGACGAGATTATGTAGTAATATTGTATTATGATCATCATTCTATGAATGATTTTTCTTAATTCAGGATATCAATCACAAAGATAAATTAAAGTTAAAAACTATATAAAATAGTTTCATGTTAAAATAAAAACCGGCTACTTAAAAAACCGATAAAATATAACTGGCAACAAAATAACACTTCGGTTGCCGGGTAAATTTTTATGAAAAAAATCTGGGCCTTTTCGAAGAGGTTCAACATGGCAGGAGATCAGGCGCAGTTTTATAATTTACTAATTACATTATTATCTACAGATAATGACGTGCGAACACAGGCAGAAGTAAGTAAATTAATTAATATATATTGTGAGCATAAAAGAGTATATTAAAATGTGGTTTCAAAGTAATTATAGTAAAAACTAGATATGGCCTCGTGTCAAAACGTGGTCATGGAGGACCGCTGGTGCTAATTTCTTGTGTTATATTTTGATCTCTTGATATACAGTTTATTTCGCGCAAAAACGGAAATATTTATTGTAAACATAACTTAATCCAATTTGCTGAGTACGCATTTTTTAATTACTTCATTAAAATGTTAGTCCCGATGAATGTCATCGAACATGTGTCTATTTTAATATATTTAATGCGTCGATTATATTATGCGATTAAATGTTCACACACGATTTCTTTGTCTATACAAGTTATTGATTATTCGCCAATTATTGTTTTGTTTCAAATTTGTGTTACATTGTAGAGGAACGTTTTTTGTCCTGTTTGAAATAAACAAATTAATTTTTATGTTTCCTAGGAAGCCTACAATAATATTCCGACAGAAACAAAAGTAGTTCACTTAGTTGGTGCTATACAAAATGTCGATCTCGGCGAGGAAGGGCGCCAGACAGCCGCCGTGCTATTGCGAAGACTACTCAGTGCAGAGTTCTTCGAATTTTTCCCGAAATTGCCTTTCGAGCAACAAGCTATGCTCCGGGAACAGCTCCTCCTCACACTCCAAATGGACGTCTCTCAACAATTGCGAAGGAAGGTGAGAATTAAGAAATCATTACATGATTAAGTTTTTCCCGCGTAAATTACGCCGCTGATTCATGAAGCAAACCCCTGATTATATTCAAGTACATATAAAATTTGAAAGACAGTTGGAGATTTACTTTTACTCAAAAATTAATGTGATGAAATTGTCAGCAATTTAAAAATACAGCCCAAAACCTTTATTTTCTTCCTATTCTAACCATAAGAACTTATCTAAATATGAGATGACCTCTACTACTATGACTACTATTTTAACTAAAATGACTCTAGATTTATGGGTGCAAAGGCTAATAATGTGGTATTTTATTAGTATAGCATGGTGAATTCTTCTTAAGCCCAAAAATTTAGAGTGAATATAAATTAAGAAATAATAGTTACAATGCCAAAAATATATATCAAGAATGGTGATTTTTTACTATATGGTACTTCAATTATATTATATTTAGTCCATGCTTTTGTAAATATAGCATCAGATTTGCAAAATAATGGTTATTTAATTATTAGAATTGAATTTAAATGATATTTTTAATAGAAATATAATTAATTGGCTTTAAACTATCTCATACATTTTTATGATCAAATAAATTAAGATTATTTAATGAAAAGAATATTATGTCTATATTTATCTGATTTTCTTTCTTCAGTTTACTTTTTAGTAATATAAAAAGTATTTAAGTGTTTAAATAACACAAAAACTGTCTACAATGATCTAAATAAATGTCTTGTATACACATAAAACAGAATGTGTAAAATATAAAATCTTTGTTAGTTTACATTCAATTCAACACCCTATAAATTCCTTACCTAATTTTAGATGAGTAATCACCTTCATGTCTATTGCTTCATGTTCATTGGGCTAAATCTACATAATGATTCATGTCTTAAAAAAGACTTGTGATAATGTATTATGATAATGGGTGTGGTATTTGTGTAAAAGATGGGAAAATATTTTTCAACTATACTATTGTAAAAGTTAGTTTATTTTATTTTTACATTATGATGTATTTGGAAACAGTTTGGAAGTTGTAAAAAAAATTATAAAATAATTTTAATTTGTATTAATAATTTACTATTCCACAGATTTGTGATGTGGTGTCAGAATTGGCCAGAAATCACATAGATGATGATGGAGTCAACCAATGGCCAGAGTTCCTTCAGTTCATGTTCAATTGTGCAAGTGCACAGGATTCAAACATCAAAGAAGCTGGTATACGGATGTTTACGTAAGTTGCTTTTGTATAACAATATTATGCTTAAGGATTTTACAACTAGGTTTATTGATTTCAATGTTACATTATAAAATTTTAGATCCGTACCTGGAGTGTTTGGAAACCGACAAAATGAAAACTTAGATGTGATCAAGAGGATGCTCTTATCGGCATTGCAGCCTTCAGAATCTGAAGCATTGCAGATGCAAGCAGTGAAGGCAGTCGGCGCTTTCATCTTACTTCACGACAAGGAACCTGCTATCCAAAAACATTTTAGTGATCTACTTTTACCTTTTATGCAGGTATGTTTTCAAATAAAAATGTAATTGAGCTACCTTGTTATTATGTGTTTAAAATAATATTATAACCTTTTCTATGTTTTGATTATCTGATCATACATTTATTTATAGTGTATTCTTAAGTTTTACTTTTATTATGTGATCCAGCTTCAAGATTATGTAAATTATATTTTATTTGATCACAGTAAATATCTGCACACATACTCCTACGTGTATATTTCTATATGAAATATATTACTGCCAAGGTGTGCAATATTAAATTGAGGATTTCGCTAACACCAACCTAACAATAGGATGGAGTTTGATAGTAGCCCTCAAGACACTTATTTTCAATTCAAATTTTACAGATAAAAGTGTTTCTAATACAAATTAGATGTAATGTACTTCAATCTACAATGAAAATTAATCAAATATAATTAATATATCTTTATCATCAGGTGGTAGTACAATCAATTGAAAAAGCTGACGATGATGCCGCGCTGAAGGTTCTTATAGAACTCGCGGAATCTGCGCCTAAATTCCTGCGGCCTCAAATTGAGGCGATTTTCCAAGTTTGTATCAAGGTAAGTTATTTATTATTTTCACCTATCTTTGATATGTCATGATAGTGTCTAATGCAGATAATGAACTCAAGGCATTCATCATATTTATAAGAGAATGACATTGACATGGACATTATACAATTAAATATTTTATAAAAGTATTTTTTTTTAGGAAACTAAAGATAAGAATTTTCAAGTTCTCTTATGTATCAATTTGAATTAAATTATCTCATTAACCTCATTGGGTTATCTTAATATTTTTTCATTAATAGATGTTCTCGTTTTAATTACATAAAAACAAAATTAGGATACAAGATTCTTGAATGTGGGCTTTTTTATCAATCATCAATGAAAAAATGTTGTCTCTAGGTTATCGGCGACACAAACGCCGAAGACAATTGGCGTCAATTAGCTCTAGAGGCGCTAGTGACACTATGCGAAACAGCCCCAGCCATGGTTCGCAAGACGGTGCCAAACGCCGTGCGAATGTTGACACCACTGGTGTTGGAGATGATGTGCGAGCTTGATGAAGAACCCGAATGGGCTGTACAAGATGATGTAGCTGATGATGATAATGAACAGTAAGTACCTGGACTTATCAATTGTAGTATACTTGTTATAGAGATAATTCTTTAGTTATGACTGATATACAATGTAATTGTATCATACCTAGACTCACTTATGATAAATGATTACACTTAAACTCTATTATTTAATTTGTTGTATATTAATGTGTTTGATTGTTTTATGGAAATATTTTGTGTGTTCCATTTTTATGATTATTATTCAAGTATGGGTAAAATTCGTGTTTTTGGTTACATTTTATGTAAATGTCGCCGTGACGAATTTTACAAGATCAACAATCGAGTTAATTAACATTCTTAGTTTTTGTATCTTTGGATGTCAGTCCCTTGATAACATTTATGCAATTTATTTAATTCATGTGTTGTTCAAGAACTCCCTTTATTATTATATTCATTATGAAATTTGTACTCTTCTAGAAACTATGTAGCTGCTGAGTCAGCATTGGACCGCATGTGCTGTGGCCTCGGTGGCAAGATTATGTTGGGACTCATCGTAGGGCAGGTCCCCGAGATGTTAAACTCAGAGGACTGGAAACGTCGCCACGCCGCCCTTATGGCTGTGTCCTCGGCCGGTGAAGGATGCCACAAGCAAATGGAGCAAATGCTTGACCAAGTTGTGTCTGCCGTACTTAACTATCTTGCTGACCCTGTAAGTAAATTTTAAGAAACGATTAAGTTATTATTAATCCACAAATTAAAAACATTCATTTGAGTCTGTTTGAATACCTACCATTCCTAGTATTATTTTTAAATAGTTTTTCATCATTTAGTAAAAGTAGTGAAAGGGATGTGACTGAACAATACCAGTACTTTCCCACTTATTTGCAAGTTGGTTTCATCACTGACCTACTTAACTATAGCTTTTACCAGATGTTTTCAGAGCTAATTCAAAACCACTTCATTATTGTGTAGACAATAGCCTTTTATCTCCAATGAGATGACCTAGATTTCGCCTTTTTACAACATTGCCATTTTATGAGTTTAAATTGAAAAGATGTGTTTGAAAATACAAAAAGAAATTGAGAAAACTGGGAAACTAGAGTTTAAATTTTTCATTTGGTAAAAACAATGGCTGGTAATCTATAATTTCTTAGATAATAATTTAACTAGAATTTTTTAATAAGATCTGTTTCAAAATAAATTCCCTTTTTTAGCATCCTCGCGTTCGATACGCTGCTTGCAATGCTGTTGGACAGATGTCTACAGACTTTGCACCAGTGTTTGAAAAGAAGTTCCACGATAAGGTTGTCCCTGGACTTCTAATGGTACTGGAAGACAATGCCAATCCCCGCGTACAGGTATGTGTAAAATATTGAATTAATTATTAATTAGGAAATGTAATTTTTTATATCACTTGTAAATAATGTTACTGTTTTTATTCAGGCTCATGCTGCTGCCGCGCTTGTGAACTTCAGTGAAGATTGTCCAAAGCCCATCCTTACACAATACTTGGGTCCCCTCATGGGAAAGCTTGAAGCCATTCTTACTGCCAAATTCAAAGAGGTGAGAAATGTTAATTACTTGCTTATATTGATTTATATTCTATATTCATTTTTTCCAATGTTCGTTTGTGGTCAAATATTATCATTCATTTGATCACTTCCATACCATTGGAACATTAAATGTGGCAATTGCTCCGTTTCTACCTTTTATAGGTAGTCAGGGATCTCAGTTCACTAACAATTATACAATTATTTTATCAAAATATTTTTAAGTTTAACTACAAAACACTACATTATACAAAGAGTTATTTTAGAAATGTGAAACTATAAACATGTTTATCTACAGTTGGTAGAAAAGGGCACAAAGCTTGTGCTGGAACAGATCGTGACTACAATCGCATCGGTTGCTGATACAGTGGAGAAGGATTTCGTCGAATATTACGACCGGTTGATGCCGTGCCTCAAGTACATCATCGCCAATGCCACTACTGAAGAGCTGAAACTGTTACGTGGCAAGACCATTGAGTGTGTCAGTTTGATTGGTGAGTAGGACCTTTTTAATAAATTGTTTCTCATATTCATATCATACATTTTCAAGATTGATACTAATTATATATTGTTCTTTAAGGTAATATAATAATTGTTCTTTTAAGGTCTGGCTGTGGGAGAGCAAAAGTTCATGGCTGATGCCTCTGAAGTGATGGACCTCTTGCTGAAGACACACACTGAAGGAGAACAACTCCCAGCTGATGATCCTCAAACTTCCTATCTCATCTCTGCTTGGTCCAGAATTTGCAAAATTATGGGTAATTACAATCATTTCAATTTATATTTAGATCCAAATGCAATATTGCAATTTAACTTTGTAACTGTTTGTCTTGTTTATTGTTTCATTTGCATAAACTTTTGTATAATCAAATAATATATTTTTACATTTCTCTATTATAATTTTTAGGCAAAAAATTCGCTCAATACTTACCTATGGTAATGGAGCCAGTAATGCGTACCGCCGCTATGAAGCCCGAGGTCGCCTTGTTGGACAATGATGACCTGGAGACCATTGAAGGAGACTTGGACTGGCACTTTGTCACTCTTGGCGAACAACAAAACTTTGGCATTAAGACTGCAGGTAAACAAATATTATAAATCTCTCTTCTTATGTATTTTGCAATACATAAAATAACCAAATTTGTAAAGTAGGCACTTAAAATAAAAGTACCAATTATTTTAGTTTGATAAAATCTAAAATGTTTATTTGAATGTTATTAAAAGATAGTGATGTTTTTTTTTTCATTTGACCTTTTTACACAAAAATTTAACAACATTTTTCTTGTTATAGGTCTTGAAGACAAAGCCTCTGCTTGCGATATGCTTGTATGTTACGCTCGCGAACTGAAGGAGGCGTTCGCCGAATACGCCGAAGACGTCGTCCGCCTAATGGTTCCCATGCTTAAATTTTATTTCCACGACAATGTGCGCATGGCGGCTGCCGAATCCCTGCCTTACTTACTCGAGTGCGCTAGAATACGCGGCCCGCAATACATTCAAGGAATGTGGGCTTACATCCTGCCTGAACTGTTGAAGGCTATCGACTCTGAACCTGAACAGGAGGTCCAAGTGGAATTGTTGAACAGCCTTGCTAAGGTAAATTTATAGAATTAATATTATAAATGTAATAGGTTGGATGTGTGTGTGAATCAGGCTGCAACTAATAAACAAATTTAATATACAGATAGTATAGTGAAATAATACATTCTATTGATCTATATGGTAAAAAGTAATTTTATTCTTGCATTTGTATCTCCCTTGTTGACCAATGAAAACATTTACAATTGCAAGTCAGAGAAGTTGAAAGAATTGTCATCTCTATATATACAAATATTTTCATAGTTACTTTTGTCTTACAGTGCATAGAGTTATTGGGAGCAGGCTGCCTCTCCGACGAGATGATGACTGAAGTACTGCGCATCTTGAACAAACTGCTCACAGAGCACTTCGAACGCGCCACTGAAAGGAGACAGAAACGCGCCGACGAAGACTACGACGAAGTGAGTACAAAATTTGTGTTATTATTTAATTAACTGCCAATTGTTATGTAACAAAAACTTAGGTCAACAATAAAATAATTAATATTTGCCAAATTATATGTAAAACATTTCTTGTATTTTCTTCTAAAGTGAATCCCTGAACTAAATTATAGAATGCTTGCATAGTTTACATATCGAAATATTTTAGGTTGTTGAAGAACAATTGGCTGACGAGGACAATGAAGATGTATACGGTCTGTCTCGCGTCGCCGACGTTCTCCACTCCCTCATGTCCGCTTACCGCGAGGCGTTCTTCCCGCACCTGGATACACTTCTGCAACACCTTGTACAACTGTTGGCGCCCGGTCGCCCCTACGCTGACAGACAATGGGCTATTTGCATCTTTGACGACGTTATCGAATTTGGAGGTATGTCAAAATAAACAGAATTCAAATCATTTATTTGCATGAACATGTGTACATTACATTGTTGAAGTCACATATAATTTTTTGGATCACCGTGTATTGCCATTATTTGATTTAATTATTTTTTATATTATTTATAAATATAGGTTCAAATTAATACAGTCTGAAAAAGAAACATTACCAAATATAATAAATTTCCCTGAACAAAGGAGATTATTTCATTGATTTTTCACTGGGAATTGACTATCAATTTTAAAAATGAAATATATGTTTTATAGTGTAAAAATCTTGACCAAATGATTGATTTTACTATGGCTGATATTAATTAATCATTTAATACCTAGGTCCCGCCTGCGTAAAATACCAAGACATTTTCCTGGAACCCATGCTGAATGGTCTTCGTGAACGCGAACCTGAAGTCCGTCAGGCTGCTGCTTATGGCTGTGGAGTGTTGGCCCAGTTCGGAGGTGCACAGTTTGCTCCCGCCTGCGCTAGGGCTGTGCCTCTCTTGGCCGCCCTGATCGCTGAACCTGCATCCCGCTCTGTTGAGAACTTAAATGCTACCGAAAATGCCATCTCTGCTGTTACTAAGATTATCAAGTATAACCATTCACAGATTAATAGGGATGAGATTATAAGGCATTGGTGAGTTTATTTTTTAAATATATTGTAACATATATTTATTCCTACTTATATTATAAATGTGAAAGTTACCTTTAATATATAAAATTGAAGGGTGACTTGACTGACTGACTGACATAGTGGTCTACACAGCCAAAGCCACTAAATGGATCAAGCTGAAATTTGGCATACATACATGTATTGTAGATGTTACGACGTAGGAACCCGCTTAGAAAGGATTTTTTTAGGATCAAATCCCAGGAGAATGGGGAAAATACGTATACGCGAGTGAAACCGCGGGGCATAGCTAGTTTATATATAGACCCCTAAAATAACGCGTGCAGTTATATTCGCGTATTAATCGATTATTCGGTGAACATTATTGTCACCCTGTTTTAATTTATATATTCTTTGAATCAGGCTGACATGGCTGCCAGTCGTCGAGGACACAGAGGAAGCCCCACACGTATACTCGTTGCTTTGCGAACTGGCTAGCAGCGGACACGCCGCGCTCGCCACTCCCGACGCGCCGCAGCGGGTCATCGCCGTCATCGCTGAGGCCTTCCTGCGCGACGCCGTGCCTAACGACAACCCGGTGTTTGCGCAGATGATTGCCCTCGTCAGGCAGATACAGGTAAATAAGACATTTACTCTTGGACTTTTATGTAAAGGGAGCAGAATTAAGAACATTGCCTGACTGATCAATTCATTATTTAACAAACTAAAACATATTATACACTATGAAATTCTCAAGTGTCAAAATTAAACTAAATGTGAGTAAATGATTTTGTTACAGGGCAACGCAGAATTGTTCAACTCATGCCTGATGCAACTGAGCAGTGATCACCAAGAAGCTTTGAAGCTGGCTTTGTCCACATAGTGGTCCTCTTAACACTTTGCTTGTATTTATTACCGCCCGCACATCGCTCCGTAAACACGCTCCATACTAGGGCCCAATATATTATAACTAACTTGTGGACTGCCTATATGTTAATGATTAAAATTATTAACCCTAAAAACCAATTAAACTTTTATTCACATTATATGTGCCCCTCTAGTTAGATATTATGAAATTTTTCAATAACAGAATATAATCCTCCTTCTTTCCTTAAATGGATATTTCTTCGATCTCATTAGACATCTGTTGGGCTAAAATTGCTGTGATATATTTTGTACTAATTTATAACAGCCATTGTTTGAAAGTAGCGTCTCCTCGACCATGTCATTGTCGTTTCTAAACATTTACGTTTTCTAGTGTCAATATTATTGAAATGTAACATGATGTGGATGGTCCAATTTTTATTTTAATTGCTTGAATAATTAATCGTTGAAATAATAGATATTCCCTTACATTACGTAATTGATGATAATTTTGCTAGAATGCGAAATAGAGTATTATTAAATGTTTCTATTATGTATTTAAATACATAGCGTTTATACAAAAAATTGGGCTGTCACATTCCATTTTTTATAGGTTGCCATGTTTTTGGCTGCATTGGGATCTTGGTAGCTGTTTCTCGAAATAGACGAGACTTCTGTTTATAAGATACAATTTATTCAATAAATAAATATTATATTATGTATACATTTCTTTGTTTAACTAAAATAAAAGTTATTGACATTATTAATTTTTAATTTCTCTCCATTCTTGTATCCATTATTTGTAAATTGTAATTAATCTGGTGAGCATTTAGAATAATATGCTGCATATCTGGTTTTTAATTGCCTCCTTCGTAAAGGTTAAAATCATGTTACAATGAAACTCATCGCTATTGCCATCTCGGTGTCTTAACCTAAAGTTACACGTACGATATACATAGGGATTATAAATGGCGGCGCATTTTAACTTATAACTAAGTATATAAAAATCAGTATCGTTGAAGTATTGGGTTCAACAATATTAAATTAAAACATTTACATGAAATAATTTTTGTCAACAGTTATAATATTAACTAAATTTTATTTAAAAAACAACTTTTTTAAATGTATGAGAATTTCATTCAAAGATTTCCAAAAATCCACTTGCCACACTTGTTGGAATGTTTTCTTTTAGTATTTTCTATGTCAAATTCTTATCTATTATGGGTACTTTCCCTTCAAGTATACTGAGATTCTATTATCGTATTTAATACTTATACGTAGGTAGTATAAATGTCGTTGTCTATATTAGAAGGAAGAATATAAGTTTTGATAGTTTTACCTTTAGAATATGATTTCCCTTTGTCAATCTGCGACACGAGTTACGAACGTTAAGACGTCATATAAGTAGTACCTAGTATCAACGGGGTGAGTTCTAGTTTCAAATAGGATTATGGGGACAAGCAATCGAGACGCGTCAATTATTGAAAGGGATGTAATGAAATCCTTGCTAGCCCCTTCCTTTCTTCCTGCAACGCAAAGTTTGGGAACTTCTGCATTAGAAGACTGTTTTTTTATAGCTTTAAACTATCCCATCTACTTAAATAAAGATAAAAATATTTAATCTATCTATACATTTAATAAAACAGTTACCAAACCATTTCTGTAAGTGCATTAAATATTGTTCAAAACGAGTGATTGGTATGCAATATGTAAGTTTTATAGAGCCTAAAACCATGGGTAGATTTTTTTTCTATTTATCTGTTTGTATGTGCGTCAATCACGTTAAAACTGCTGGGCAGAGTTTGATAACATTTTATATGCTGATAGACCATTATTAGGTGCATTTTATTAAAAAAAAATATTTTATTATTTTTTTAAATTTCTGCATTTTATAGAGACACGCGCAGTGTGAGATTTTGGTCCACCCTATTTCCATAGAAAATTGTAAAAAATAAAGATTTTTTTTTAGGCATGAAATATCTCAGCGGTCCTGCGATTGTAATTTTTTTAAAGCTTTTGTTGTGCGGCGCTACAACAAAAGACATTTGTAGTCCACGCGAGCGAAGCCGCGGGTGGAAACCTAGTTTACGAAATCCTACTACTATTATAAAGGCGAAAGTTTGTAAGTATGGATGTATGGATGTTTGTTACTCTTTCACGCAAAAACTACTGGGCCGATTGTGATGAAACTTGGTATACATATAGATAAGGGTTCAGAATAACATATAGGTTACTTTTAATCTCGGAGTTGCCATTTAATCAGAAGTTACGCGGGTGAAACCGCGGGGTACAGCTAGTAAAACAATAAATGGGATTTTTGCAATTTATATCGGTTTGTGCGGATGAATATAATACGTTCCATGATGAAAAAGAAGAATATCGGATTATATTACGCGCAATAATGAAGATAGTGTACACCCAGGCGTTATTTATATCTAATGTCAGATTTAAACTGTCAACGTCATATTTGAGTTTCGACTTCATAAATTCATAATATGTAATTTCTGACGTAAGAAGTTCGTGTTTTGTTCAAATTTACCATTTATTCTAATTAAAATATTTAATTTTCCTGAATACGTTTTATATACATTTTTAGGTTAAATTTAGAAATCTTTATGAATTTATTTGTTTAAATAATTCGTGTGGTTGAAATTTAATACATAGCCTTGCGGACTACTCGGAAATTATAGCTTGGGATTTGAGTGATCATTTCTTTTTATTGAGCACTTATTGAACTACATTCTTTGATCATTGGATTTAAGAATTAAAACTGCGTTAATTTGCAAGCATTAATAACATATCGGTAAATATCAGTGTTCACATAACTGTGCACTTTAAAGACCGGCGTGCCATGAGATAATGTCACGTAAAAGATACAGAATGGGAGATGAAAAAGATATGAGTTCCAAATTGGATGAAGTTAGTGAAGGACAAAACGGAAGCGATATGAGTTTTTGTAGCAGCAGCAGTCAAGTGTTTGCTGAAGTTGGACAGGTCAGTATTCTTAGTATTTGTCTTGTCCAATGAATGGCTAATAGCCTATAAAAATGAATCATATTTCATGGTTAAGTACATCAATATGTTCATCTTTCAACTTTTTAATGTATTTAATTCTCCTCAAATTTAAATTATTTGTTTGAAATACATAATTATCTACAGCATATACCATATTCTGTAATATACTATATAGAAAATGAAGGTTTCTGGTATCTTTGTTTATGATTTGTGGAATAATTAATAGCTTTGTTTATTTTGTTATTGTTTATGAAAAAAATATTGAAATCTCTGATTCGGTAATTAAATAATTTGTCCACTCATTTAAAAATATTTTGGGTAAAATAATTAAACTATAGGATTTTATACACTAGTGTGAATATTTTTGAAAGATACTTCAATTTAAACTTTTTATGTATAATAATCTAGGATTTGCTACAAATAATTTTAATTGAAAACTCTTACAAGTAACTATTGGACCACCGAAAAATCCTTAATAAGGAAAGATTTGATTAAGTATTTTCTTGTGTTTGTTTTAACACACATACTTTTCATATTAAATAAAATATTTTTTAAGGATTTTAAACACTCTTTATGATACATTATTTAAGTGCTCCCTGTAAGTAAGTACTCACAATTGAATAGGTGAATGATAATGTAGAATAAGGTACATTATAAACCATGTTAAAAATTATTTTAAAAGTATTTTATTTAATGAAGATTTGATTATATTTTATTTCTGGACAAATTTGAAAAATTATTTTACTATTAAAAATGTACAAAAACCCTGATAATTAACATAAGCTATATTTTGTTATACATAAGTAGATGCAAACACTGCTAAGGCCATTAGTGTTGCTAGTATTATTATTTTTACAATTCCAGAATTTAGTAGTCTACTCTTTTACTGTATATGTTCTTGAGACTGTGTTATTTCCGAGTTCTATAATCTAGAGGTTCCCAAATTGTGCACTAAGTGATAAGAAGACTGAAAAAAGTCTAATTTAAGTATAAATGTGGCATGCAAGGGCTATGTATGAGGGGCATTGGTAGCGACAGGGGTAACTGCCCCGATGGTAACTTGAAATGTGCCATCAAATTTACTCAAAAATTTATACTTTTTATTTTCTCCACATCAACTTGCCTTCCCCTAGCCCACTGGTTGACAACGCCCCTGGTAGCATGCTGTGTTCTCTGTATTAAAAGGAAGCCTGAAAGAAGACTAGACTGAATGAATACTATTTAGTTATGGGAAAAATGTGTATGATATAGTGATGAAATAATATATAGACATGATAAAGTTGTAAGAAAAGAATAAGGTGCTACCTTTTAGCTATGAAAAGTTTTGTCTAATTGACTGGAGACCTCTATTTGTTACTCAAGAATAAAAGTGTAAATCAAAAAGATTTTTAATATTACTTCTTGTAGTGTATAATAGTGTAGAACATGAACTGAATATTATATTCGGTTTAATTATATTATTTTAAAAAGTCCCAAGTACGCGATCTTTTGCTCCCATTCATATTGCAATCACAATAATTTCGTTATTTTCGTTATTCGTAACGTACTCGTTCGATATTTAGTAGCAATGTGACAGCACAGGGAGCGCGAGTCGCTGCTCGCTGGCAATAAGGTACGGTTCTCTATTCGCAGAACCGATTGCTCATCATCTAGTCAACAGCGAGACATAGCGTACATGTTTGAATCTGTTTAATCGGAATAACAATGAAATGGTAAGCCGATTATTTCGGCTGAATATCCGTTTCGGTAAAGGTAAAACGGTAGTATTCGCTATTCGGTTATTTGAAACGACTGTTCGGCGCATTTATTTTTAAAAAAATCTATTTATTTTGATAAACTCCATGTAATACTCTTGAAATTAATATACAGTGTGACTTTAAGTCAAGAGACGCATTAAAGTCAACGTTGAAGAATTTCAAGATTGTATTATCTCTTATGAATTTGAATAAATAAAAATATTACAAATAAATTTAAGGAAATCAACGTACGGAAATATTCCTAAAATATTGTGATTCTGCACAACTGCACACCTTGTTTTACCTAAGTTCGAAAAAAAATATGTGATTATTTTTTTGCAGCTGTGTGAATAACTATTGTTATAAATAATCCAATAATTAGGAAACACTTTTTAATCCACATTCATTGCATTCCACGGAATAAACAAATATAGTGCACGCACTAGTTTTGTCAAAACTAAGGTCAAAAATAACTTTTTGAAGCTCATTACGTGTAAACATGTTTATTTGTTTTCAATGAATAAAGATTATATTCAATGATTGCCAAATAAAAATTTGGGCGCGCATCCAACATAGTGGCGTGATTCCTGACCATGCTACTATTAGTCTAGTCACTCGTATTTACTATTACGAAATACTTGTATAAATGCTACTTTCGGTGTTACGTAATTATTTCATGGTCAATGGCTAGCGTTAGTAATTATTTTGTGTATGTAAAAGTTGGTGCACGGGTGAACAGTACCTTTTAAGTTTAAACTCGATAAACCAAATACATAATAACTTTTTCCAAAAAAATAGAACTGACTTCCTCACGCTTTAAAGGAGAAAGTAACTTTTATTTTATTTTTGAAATCTAAGAAAAGGCGGTGCCTTTACCTATTTTTAATTTAACAAGATTTTGCACCGACTTTGAATAAATTTCAAAACTAAAATATTGGTCAAGTCGGTTCTATTTTTTTGGCAATAAGTTGTTATTACGGGACATACTAACCCTCCACATCAGAGCTAGACCCAAATCAGTCTTAGTCCGATAGTTTAATGGGTATAAACATAATTATTTTTTTTTTTTTTAACCATTTTCCAAAACCATAAATGCCAGGGATATGCGGTAACATACATAAAAAAACGATCGAATAGTGAATCTCCTCCTCTCTCTCCTCATTATAGTCGCTTAAAAATATAAGGAACTTTAAATTCGACGTGCGTCGTTTCTTAATAATAATACTCCGCAGCAGTTAATTTCTTGGCTACTATTAATTGTTCTAGAATAAAGTTGCCTCAATCCGAGAAATATTAAAGCAATTTACAATCTAGGTGTAAATAGTACTATGACTATATTGTGGTCGATCAAAATAAACTAATAAACACCTCGACTTTGACGGGTTTTGTACATCTTACTATTTAGGCATCTTCTATGCTAAGAGATCCAGAATACATTTTTCTAACAAAAGAAGTTGCAACTAAAAGATGTTTCTAATACTTAATTTTTGATTTCGATTAATTAAACGAGAATTTATGCTGGTAGGGCGGACGGCGGCGGCCTTGTAGAGGCAAGACATGAGAACCCCCTCCTTTTTGTTGTCGGTTAAAAATATTAGAAACTTTAAATTCGTAGTTTCTTGAAATCTTAAAATCAATTAATAAACGGGAAGCAGCTAGCTTACAGCTCGGTTTTTGTTTATAATAAAATAACTTAAGTCGGTCTTTATGAACAATGCTTCCCTGCTTTATCCGTTTTATCGAAAAAATCTTGTGAATTTTCTAAGACAAACAAATAAGTTTGCGACTACACAATTTATTTTTAATTTAAAATTTATGGTGACCTTTTAAAGTTGCACGCTCGATGCACCTATAATCAGAATGAATATCGAAGATTTCACAATATTATTTTATTATCGTAAAATATTTCTCGGCTTCTATTATTCTGGAAAATTTTCGTAACCTATAACTTATTACGTCAATAACTTAAGTGTAATTGATCGCTATTTTCGTCACTCATTGTTAACTTTTTTACAACTATCTGGCTATGTAGACGTAATTTTTTGTTTAAGCGTCGAGGTTATTTAGTCAATATAATATCATAATAATGCAATGACGATCTATGTTCCCTTGAACCCCAGTCACAACAGATTAAGCTTCAACAATGGAATTGTTACAATTAGAGTGGTATTTCCAGGAAATTC
Source organism: Phoebis sennae (assembly GCA_001586405.1). NCBI lineage: Eukaryota > Metazoa > Arthropoda > Insecta > Lepidoptera > Pieridae > Phoebis > Phoebis sennae. The sequence goes on along the minus strand of LQNK01001159.1, from coordinate 605,026 downwards.
TGTTTATATTCTGTAGATAAAATTACACTGCTCTCATTTAATTGACGTAACTAAATCTAGAAATAAATACAAAAGAAGTTTTATTATAATGCTAATTACTACAAATATTTTACCAAAAAGGGTTATATACGTTATTTTTGAAAGATAAACAAGAATAAGTCTAAAAGGAGAGCCTGCCTTGCCTCTACCATCTAATTGTTGCTTATCATAAAGTCCGCCCTTTCACCGTAAATTCTCGTTGAATTAATTGAAATCAGAAAATAAGTATTACAAACATATTTTGGTTGCAAATTATTTTGTTATGATAATTATTATTTTCTATTAATAACGATTGTTTATTGACAAGAAAAATATATTCTTGATTTCTTAACATAAAAGATGCTTCAATATGCATGTAAGAAGTACAAAGAACTTCAAAGTAGATGTATGTATTAGGTTATTTTAATCATCAATAATATAGAGTCATAGTACTATTTACGCCTAGATTGGAAATTGTTGTAATATTTATCTGATTGAGGCAACCTTATTCTAGAACAATTAAAAGTAGCCAAGAAAATGAACTGCTGCGGAGTATTATAAATTTTGGCGCACGCTAGTAGGTCACTGAGCCGGTCACTACACTCTATTTTGTCACATTTCGACCAATATAGAGCACTGGGTCGTTCCTATGTTTGTCTATTGATTTTTCAACCTAAAAATAATTTGAGAAAAAATTATCGCTGCAAATATACATCTACACTAATGTTATTTGTGATTTTTTGATGCGGAAACCGTGAAACCGCTTGCAACAGCTAGTAGCTAATATTTAGCTAATTTTATACATTGCTTGTTGTAATTGACAGGTTTTACAAGTAAATAAATAACCTTCATGCGAATTGCAAAAAAACTCCTCAGTCTGTTAAACCGTGTCTCAAAATAGAACAGTTCAAAAATAAGCTTCCCACTTTATTTATAGTCTACCATGTTGTGTATTGTCTGTGTTTCTTACTTAATTATAATAGATTTTTAAACGTGTTAATTAATACAAGTTACGTTAATGATAAATAATACGTCATCGTCAGTAACCGCGGTTTCACGTATTTACCTTGCGTTTATTTATCTTTCATACTCGTCATCACTTCCATTTTTAATATTATTGACAAATCTACTGAACGTATTGTTTGTATAATGTGACTTTTATCTAAGTTTTAGATTCTCCGTCATTGAACTTGTAACTGATTTTTGTGACGTCAAGCAATTGTCAAAATTAAAAAAAATGTAATTGTTCGAAAATTGTAAATTTTAAATAACAAAAAAGACACAAATAAAATACAGCTTAGGTAAAATATTTAATGCGACGCCTAAGCTTTTGTTAAAATCAATAATTTCTAATTTAATGAAAATTTTAAATGAAAATAACAAAATATCCATATGTAGACTGTAGACTGTAGATTGCATTTTGCATTGCAGTTCTGCATTTTTAAATGTAATGTGTTATTCCTACGCATTTGTGTAACCGTCGACTTCCCGTGGAACTTTTGCAATATTGACCTTCGCTGTAATTTTAAGTGCACACCATACTTTGTCGGTTGCATATTATCTATTGCGAAGCTCCCAAAACCAATTTTAAAGTATTGATTGTCAGTGCTCTGGTAATGATTGATTCTTAACTCTTATTGTCGATCAAACTTTTAGATCATCTATATTCTGGGTTTGTCTTTAACTATAATCTGTAAGGTATATTGCGTTCACTTAAAAATTGAATTTTTGGTTATTAAATTTTTAAATTTGGAAATATTTTACCAAAAAATAGTATTTCAAAATTTACATTTCTCTATAGAATAGAACAATGTTGGTAATTGAATGACGTAATCCTAAGATGTGTATCATCATCGTCGTCACCTTGCAATCGCAGCTCTTTATGATCACGTTATATTGTGTATTTCGTGCATTCATAGATCCAATTGCATTCTTAAATTGCCTCGTGACATATGAATAACTAGACCTTGATATATACACGGGCAAAACTGACAAGCGTTAAAAAATACGAATGCAATGACATTTTATTCGATCGGATTGAGACGGTATGATGGTTCGTGGCGCGCCGCGTGTCTGACGAGCCTCCACGTCGGCGTCGCGCCACCGATACCTCCCTCCCTTGCCCCAGACCCCACACCCGCCAATACCCGCATTGGTGCTATACATACACTGTTCCCTCGCAAACTTCACGCCTAGGTATCGTTAGTCACGGCCCTCTTTTCGCGGAGTGTCATCGTGTTTTACCGTCCCAAAGGCGGAATCGATTTATATATTAGCGGTTAGAAATATATCGAAGAAAAAAATAAATAAAAGTCAAAATAATATCACTTCCATAAAAAATACACATCAATACTCCATTGATATTATATGAATTATGCGAAGGACAATATTCAGCAATTCGTGAACTTGAAAGTGTGCCTTGTTAATTAAGAAAGTTGGACAATATATTTAAAATGACTTCGCTAACTATAACTACAACGCTTACCAATGGACATTGCAATGGCAAACTGGAGACCACAATCAATGGCTATAAGAAAAACGGTTTAGTACGACCAGAACCAACGGAGTCTGTAAGTACCACATTCATATAAACGAATGTCCAAATTTTATTTAAAAACTTTTTGAGTCTACCAATTTTATTGTGTCTAATTTGTATCAAATGACTCGTCTTTATTTCATCATAAAATAAGTTTCGTTTGTTTTGGTTTTTATTCAACATATTTTGATTTAGAAGTTATATAAGATTTAAATTAAATATTTGCGATGATAAGAGTGAAAGCGTATGACGGTAGCATGCATTATGCATAGAAAGTTCTCTTTCTTTTAGGCAGTGTGGGTGTAGTCATTTGGTACATTAAAATTTGTTTTTGCTTTAAACACTGGTTTGTGAAGCCAATATTTAGTCATGAGACTATCGCATGGTTCGACCGGAACCGCATTCCATACCGGCTCTGCGTATATCGGTGTGCTTATATTGCAAAGCCGGCGTATTATTCAGTCTGTATGCAGAAATGCAGCATTCGCTTTTTTTGGTAAAATTTGAATTCGTAAAGTTTTTAGTATTGTTATTGTTTGATAAAGTCTTATCATCATACATAAACGTGGTGAATTTGACATAGGCAGATAATCTTGTATCTAATAGATGTAATCATTGTATCGTCTTCGTCAATATTCAAGGAAAATTCGATATTTTTTAAGCTTTTATCGAAACAACAACAAAACTGGAATAGAAGTTTTCTTCGCCGTATTAAGTAAATCCATTCTCCGTATTTACGAATCAATGATGAGATTACAATTAATAATTCTCAATTACATAACATTAAAAGGCTATAAATTTTACAAATTATTGTTTTTTCCTTTCTTTTTAGCATCACGTTATCGCATATGATCTAATGAATTTTATTTAATGGCAATAAAAATACTCACAATGTTAATTATCTTGACGCATTAACGTTATTTTAATTACGATGCATAAAAATTATCATTATAAATTATATTCTTTGAAATTCGAAACTCTTCAAAGAACAATAAACGAGCCAAGGGAGGTTTAAATCAACCGGACTTCGGGTTCTTGACCCGCAGAACAGATAGCTCTTGCTAATCGGAAAATTAACTGAGGTTCAAATGCGATAACATTTATAACGGAATAAAAACAACTTTTAATGAAATCGTGTTGCTCTTTCTACAATTCTCTTCTCGAGGGGATATCCACAGATACATTTCTGCTGATTTAAACAAATTTAATTTTGTTAGTCTTATTTTTCATGCAATTAACATACTTTTAATTCATTGACTTCATAATTTTACGGGTAATATTTTATTCTAATTATTTCTCACTCCTCATACAATGCTAACGTAACAAATCGAACGTTCGATTTAATGGCCAAAGTCCATTAATAATTTGTCGATCGATTAAATAATTTAAAACTTAAAAAGCCGGTTTAAAATAACTGAGCCTGCTGACCTTTGAACAACTGCAAATTGACGTCAAATGCCGAAATATATATTTTTTGTTCCAATTGTAACGTCATGATTTTATTTCCTTGAAAATTTCATAATGCATATTATATTTTACAGATTATTATTTGTTTCATTGCAATTTAATTCAATTTTATACATTCATAATGCAGGTCGTAACACAAACTTTGTTCTCAGTCTATTCTTATGTAAATTTATTGATTTCTATACCTTTTAATATTTCTGCATGTTTGATATCGAAAATTGTATGTTGATTATTGATACTGTTTATAATTATGAATGCTAATAAGCATAGCAGTAGAAGTTGCTTTATCAAAACTCATGACGTAGTTACTACCTACATAAGAGAGGTTATTTAAAGAACTTAAGACATATTAAAATTTAATATTACGACTTTTATTAATTTTTATGTGTTTCAATTTAAAAGTTATGCCAATACCAACATATTAAGTACGTAATAAAATAAAAATAAAATTAAAAATAATAAATAAAATTGTAAAAACTTTCTTAAAGCTGTATTTTTTACCTACGTCTTGAAGTCTTTTTTTATTTAACTCTCTAATTTTGCGAAATTCTATTTGTAAGTTTTAACTTTATAAATATTCACTGGATATTGCTGAATCACAGTAACGTAACTCCTAATCATACATTGAACTATTCGGGTACAGTGAATGGGAACACCGATTAATAACAACGAGTTTAACACCACAATAATTGTTGCAACATATGCCAGTTCGCATTGCGCGCTGATAAGCGAGGAGTCACACACGAGGATATCACATGTCCGGTACAACGTCACATCACGCCACCTCATTATCATCCCTGCTAATCGTTAAACCTTGACACCCTAACTCCACAATCATTTCTAATAATAAACACTTCTAAATAAACAAATGAGTTCAATACACTGATCGTCTTGAGAAACAACAGGAAAGTATATTGAGGTGATTGGTGACTAAACTCCGATCATGAAGTAAGATACTTGAAACAATCTCATTTATCACAAAACAAAAAAAAACAGGAATAAAGTAGTGGGTACAAGGTTGTCTGGACTTCTATATGACCATGAGAAACAAGATGAAATTTCAATTTCTATACTTTTAAGGCCACGCCGTAAATTGTGAATGCCACATCAGGAACCAGTTTTGTTTAAATCAATGATACATTATTGTAAGACTGCAATAAGACAAATTGAAATATGTCTATTTATTTAAATAATGTGTAAAATAATAATTTAAGTTGATGGACTGTTTAATTGTTCGTAGAAATTTCTGGAGTTGACGCGAAGCTAAAATTAAAGGTCCTAATTTATCTTATCTCGGAGTCTGCTCTTTTTGTTTTCGTGGCCTTAACCTTCGAGATTCGAGGAAGCTCGATGTCGAAATTGATTGCCCATAATTAAAAACCCACCTTACCAACACAACTGAAAATTTATTTTGATTGAACTTAAATGATTGTCCAAAACCTTGTTACTCAGTCAGTGTGCGAAATTACTGATCCCGACAACTTATACGAAATAATCATACATTTTACTGAGTATCATTATGCTTATTGCTATATAGTGGTACCACTGTGCTACACATTAGTTATTACCCATCAGAGATGAATCACGATGCCAACAATCTCCACATTAAGCTATGACGTATTTTATTTTATCATTCAAGACGGTTAATCAATTATTTATATAGTTAGGACATTTGCCAAGTTCAACCGACAATTTGATTTTCGTTTCTCAAGCCTTAAAAATGGCTTTGTTTCATAATATTATTTTGATTTTTTTATCCTGTAGGAAAAGACCAGCATGTCGATGATGTCCAGCATATAATGTCTGATTTCTGCGTATAAGAATACGCATAATCCTTCGCAAAGGCACAGCGCGGTGATGACCCCTGTGCATTAATTTGCGTAAAAAACTACATTATGAGACAGTTTGCTTTATGCAAAGGATTCGATTCGGTTCATAATATGAAATTTACATTTGCGTAGGCTGAAGTTTGCCAAATGCGGTAACTTCAGTAGAAATAAAACTTTGAACACAACTGGGAAGCGAACTCAAGAACTTTTTAAAACTATTAAAGAATGTTTTAAAATTGATATTGTAAGGTTCTATGATTTTCTTTATATTATTAAATAGGTGCTTTTAGAAAAATACATTCTGTTTACTTGTTGTGTCTATTACCGATTTTCATTTATTTATTAATGCAACGATTGACACTCATTCACGAAAACAGTTTTGTAATTGGTAGAGTCATTGCAAAGTAAGTCATTATTTAATGGAGCGTGATATGCAATTTTTCTGTTTATTTCCTTATATCTTACACGATTTACATGGAAGGAAATGAAAATCATTATCGTATTGTAAAGTGTAAAGCATTCCGCCTTCGGGATTTTTTATGATCAATCCTTATAGTGACAGACATTATTAATAATTTCTGCATAGTAATGTTTAAGAGTAATTATTCTAAAATTTTTACCGTTCTGCTGTACTCATTTCGTTCTTTTACATTTAAAGTTCGTTGACTTGAAAATTATAGTAAATGTTATGATAACACTTTAATGTTAAATAAAATGTCTAGGTAAAATAAAATAGCATACCTACTAAATAATGATAAGGTACCACGCTAAAGTTATAAAATCCCCTAAATTAATGATTAAAGGAATTTATACATAAGGTTAAAAAAAATCGGATCTCTTAAATCTTTGCATTGAGGATAAAAATACTGACGAGTTCAGAACATCCTCCTCTTTTTGTAATTCGTTTATTAAAATGAAATAATATATGTTAGAACTTTAAAGTTTAAAGTATAAACGAAGTTAAAAAGGTTTCGAGGTAAAAAACACATTTCAGACACTATAGGAAACCTGACGTTATTTAGGATTTATTTTAACGTGAATTTTGTACATTGAGTACGTTGACCAAGGCTACCTGCGACCGAGTAAAGTTCACATCGAGTCAGGTCAATAACAAAGTTTGATTTGTAGAGTTCAAATGATATAGATTATTAATTGAATATTAATTATGATTTCGTTTGTCAACAGTCAATACGGACAGCAGCGCCCTTCAGCACGGACCCAGCAGCGGTTGCGGAGCGAGATAGATGTCACTACGGCCGCATTCCGCGGGCACAGGCGCTCGCGGGCACGGCACCGCGGAAAGTACGCGTGTACTCCGACGGCATCTACGACATGTTCCACCAAGGCCACGCGCGGCAGCTGCAACAGGCCAAAACGGTCTTCCCCAATGTATATCTCATTGTAGGAGGTGAGTTGTCCGATTCGGTAAAACTCACTTTAACTGTGTAACTAGCTTCACCGTATGGGTGGGCATAGATTCTCGAAAGCACGGCGCCAGGCAAAGTGCGTTTGTACTGCGATGGTATACTTTGCTGGTTCCAGCAGGGTCACACATGTACATTATACTCGCAAATATCGTTCGCTGATTTGTCACTAAACATGAATTCGTTGATATGCGCATGGGCGTATCCAGGGGGGGACAGGGGAGGGCAGCTGCCCCCCCCCCCCTGGATATCGTATACTCTACTCTACTCTCTACTTTCTATTGTTATTGATTAAAAATTTATTTTGCAGCACAATATATTTACATTATTTTGAAAAAAAAAACAGTACTTTCGTCAATTCCCTTAGGTTAAATAGCCGACCCCGACTGGAAAAGGCTAGGAGAAAGAAGTATATATTTATATGCATTAACTTTTGAAAACTGTGGTACTCTATGGTCTGTGGCCGCCACGGCCTAGCTTAAAAAAAATTGATTTGCCCTCCCCTAGCCCAGAACCTGGGTACGCCCATGGATATGCATTAGGTAGGGGATGAGGGGATAAGACAATATTTTCATATTTTTATCACGTTGTTAAGTTATATTTGTTAAGGATACCGGGTGTTCAATATGCTTGGACAGTCCCCTGAAACAGGTATAGCTTTATCATGCAGCCAATGGCGTGCGCATTTCGGATATTGCGGAAAGCTACTTCCTACCTATACGTATAGTATTCACTGCGCGACTCGGCTCCTTGTGTACATATCTGATAATGAGAATCTGGGAAGGGAAATATGTATAATAATAAGTATATTATTTTCATGTTTTATTCAAAATTTTCGTTGGAATTATTATTATGTAAACAACACAGCGAATAATTTTTGATAAAATAAAATAAACAAGTAAACAAAAGATACGAAGGTGTTGACGCACATTCGTGGATTATTGTAGGTAGTAAACCTAATCAGGTATTATAATTAAAACATTCGTTTTAAAATTAATGACATAATTCTCTACCATTTCTAAAATATATACCTACGAAAGAAATATGATGAATAAGGTACTTAATAAAATTTTAAATTAGCTTGAAAACTTGCTAAAATTAAAGAGTATATTTATAAAGGACCCGTTATGTCCATACAAATATTTGTAGTTATTAATATATGTGTATTGACCCGGAACGGCAATACTGTGACTCATAAAAACCACGAGGCTGGCTTTAACGTCATACCTAATATTATCTCGAAAACAAGGGAACCTACTTGTTATTTTAAATCTACAACTTCATTCAATCTTTCGATATGTAATGTTAATTTACTTATCAGGAAAATATTATTTAAGGCTACTGATTGGTGGATAACAGTCATACGATTTTAATGCAATCACAGGTAGGTATCCATAGGAATGTGTAGTAATTGCTTGTGTAATTAAAGTTATCGCTATCACAATTGAAAGTCGCGTGGTTGATAACGACAGCACTCGTGTATGTTTTATGTCAGATTGGGTGATAACACAAACAGTTTTTATTGCGTTAGATAGACAGTTAATTTACAAAACACAACTCATGTCTTAATAAAAATAAGGAAAAAAATAGTACTTTCCATAAATTGTCATTGTAGTTGTAACATAACCCTCGCATTATGTAGGTAGGTATTTTCCTGTGTCAGGGATTAAACCTTAAAATTTGCCTGCTCTGGCTCTATTTTTTAAACAGGATGAATAAAGCAATATTAATACAATGTTATCTATTTTATTATTATCAATTATATTGTTTAATATTTTACGAATGTATTGTATAAGGAAAATGAAATTAAACATAGAGACAAATATTTAAATTATCTTCGATATTCCTAATTCGTCTGCGTTAAACTTTAATATCTATGTTATTCTAAAATGTGCGCAAAATGATATTTGTATAACAAGTGATTAAATAATAAATTGCACTGTTATCAGAGAGCAAGGTCGCGGAGAAGATAAAAATGCCCCTTAATTAGTACCTGATGTGAAGCTTCTGATACCAATTATTGTATAATATTCTGATACATTATTATAATGTATAAAAATGAATCTCTATTTCTCTTGGCTTTCGCATCAGAACGGCTATTTATACGATTAAAAAATTTAGGCGATTCTTTTTTTTAAAAGAACGTTCTTTGATATGAAATATTTACAAAAGTGACAATTTTCACAGTTTGCATTTGTGCAAAGCCAGGAAGGGTGGCAAGTATTAGTATTATTCCTATTTTTACGGATTTATCCACGCGTAGTTGCGGTTTTAACAATCTCATCAAACACCAAAAGACTCATGTGTGATCAAATCGTTTCGTAATTAGGCTTTTCTTAGTAACATTACTTAGAACAGACTTGAGATTTCTAATTAGCTGTAAATCTATAAAAAAACAATTATATATAGGAAATTAATCCTTCCCCTTACTTTTTTTGACTTCCCAACATCATCTGGCAAATAAATATATTTTTATTTTTATTTTTTTTTTGTAAAATTTTATAACCTATATCACTGCCACAATTCTAAGGAATCCAACAACACTTATTCGTCCACAACCGTTCAGCCGGTTGGGCTGTAGGGCGTGCCAAAGAAATTGACATACAAGGAAATTTCTCAGGCATCAGTACTTTATTTTTATACTCCGTACTTTTTTCTTACGTATAGTACTAATGTGTTTTATCAAAAAAATGTATCCATATTTATAACTCTTGTACCGTGCCCACCATCTTGAAGAAAGAGGTGCATGCATTTATGGTATATACAAACAATTGATATTTTTATAGCCACCATTTTTTGTAATTTTCTAAAAAAAATAACCAATGTAAAATTATTATACAATATTAAATGATTTTACTTAATTTTCAATAATATTTTTATTTAAAATTGCAAATGGTTAAATATAAGTTATTTCGGCGTCTCCCCACCTCGTATGAAGTAGACTCTTTGAGTCTTGACTCTTGAGACGCGTTTTTAGACATAATTCACGGTCGTTCCTAAATTACATTATTACTGCTTTTTCGCTCTTTTGATGGGCCAGGATGCGGCTCAGTTTCTGGTTGAGCTACAAAACATGAAGAGCTTTGAGTCGCTGCAACGATGGAGTGAGCAATAGATGCGCACTTTTTCTGTGTCTTGCGTTTTGATGGGCATATAATTCCTTTCAATAAAACTGATAAAGTTTCGGGAACTTGCTCTTCATCGTAAGGCTGTGAATGAATATCTTCCAAAATAATAGCAGCAGCGTCTTTAATTTTTTGCATTCTTTCTCCTTGGAGATTATTCTCTTTATGAGAAGTCGGCTTTTTTGATAAAACTTTATAAATAGACCGTTTGAAAGAGACTATACAATCTTTACCAGGTCTATTCAAAAACAGAATCTCGTCTTTGTACTTCCCCTTTAAACGATTAATGATTGTACGCTTCTGAGGAATGTACTCCCCTTTAATTGATTTAATTAAATCTGCCATGGGAAATTGACTATCTTCACTATTTTCTTCTAAATAAGTATAAACAAACTCCATAGCTGCATCAATATTTTTTTTGCGCGTATCATTTTTATTTAAATCCCACCATTTTTTGGAATATAATCGCTTACTGCAGTCGTTATGATACCTTGCTCCAACATCTACCAAACTAGGAACATCAACTATGCGATTAACAATGCCAGTAGAAATGTCGTCAGAACGATTTCTTAAAAGGTCCAGAATACTTTTTTTTGTCCCGTTGTTACGTACAATACAAACCCGCCGCTTTTGGTCTGTTTCTAAATTTATCTGACTCTGAATATCTTCTGCGCAAATGAAACAATTGTTCACAAAATCAAAGCCTGTCTCCGAAGCATCCGAAAGTATAGATGATGAACTGCTACTACTAAGACAACCTATAGCATTATCAGTTCGGCTGTTGATATAATCACAGTAACATGCATTGTGGACAGTAACTTCCGAAACAGTGCGTAAAAATTCTTCATCATCCTCATCATTTTTTGCTATTAACATCGTCACACTTCTGATTTGGTTTTCGCCTAAAGGTTTTTTACAAATAAAACAATCGCTCATGATGGAATGTTATGTGAATCACACTAAAATAGTATAAATGCTTGTTAAAGTATTCAGAAATTTTATTTATTTATTGTTCTAAGGATCACCAACATAACATACACCGTTTAAATGATGTAAGTATTGTGAAATTACAATTATAGTCTTTGTGTTGTCACAAGTTTTCTTATGTATTCTAAACCGTCCTTTGAAAGTTCTTGCTCGTGTCTAAAAAGTCTAAATGGTTTACACTTTACAATATTTTTTCACAATTAAAAACAATAGAATACGTCTTAAGCGTTTATAACCACAATTAATTACATCTGCACGCGGCGAAATATGAAGCATGACTGGAACAAAATGGCGGAGGACAACAGCGCCTCCTATCGACAAATGTAACAATTGTCTACCAGGCAGATGTCTTTTTATCCTCAACGGTACTTTAAAATTATATCCTCTGACAAACGCTCGCTAAGCCCCAAAGCAATGTGAAACTTCAATGGTCTTTATTAAATAGACTGCTGTATTATTAGGGTTATTTCTAAATTCATGAAATTGGAACAAATACGCGGCGCATCGTCTGAAAGTATGAAGTATTCATAAGACATGCTTACAATGTTATTAATATCGGTCCTACGGCTTAGGCGTGATAAATCTAAAAACAACGCGGCGGCTACTCTGTTGCAGTTACTATAATAATGTATATATATGTAGCATGTTTTTAAACAAACAATGCAGTTGAGCTGGTAATAGGTCTGGCTTTTAAAATACATTTATACCCTTGTTTACAACTATGAGTCACGCAATATGAGTAACAGGGGGTTGGATAAGGGTGACTTTAAATTCTGAATAATTTCATTACAAAACAGTATGTACTTTTAAGTATTTATCTTTGATAATTATAAGTTCAATATTTAATCACAAAATTATTATGAACTTAATTTATCGGAAAATTGTAATTTCCTTTATAGATTATCCACACATAAACAAAATGAGTTTCTATTCTTATCAAAACTGCGTATTTTATTTCTTTGCTATTGTTAAACATTATATGGATGGGGTTTTGAGTTTATCAAGGCTATAAACTGTTTCTCATAGGTACTTTTGTTCCGCGTTCTCGTTTCATTGAATGAAATTATTGTAAGGTAGATTCTCTGGATTTATACGTCATGCTTTCATCGCGTTGTGTTCCTACTACTTTAATGTGAATGTTTTGATGTAGATCACCCACACTATAAAATAATATCATTACAAAGATTTATTTTTTCCAAACAAACTAACTGGTAGATAATCTTAAAATAGGAGATAACAACTACTTTAAATACTTTGTTTTATTTCACTTTCATCAAGAATGCGAAACGCCTTTTAACGCCGTTGAAGTTCATAAACGAATACAAAAATTCTCCGTTTCTTTCTATGAGATTCTGCGACACTCATACTTTCAGGAATATTAAAGCAAGCTTTCTTGTCTATTGTATTTTGAATTCATGTTGAATTATTTTTTCCAGTTTGCAACGACAAGCTAACACACAGCCGAAAGGGACGTACTGTCATGACAGAGGATGAACGGTACGAGGCAGTCAGACATTGCAGATATGTAGATGAGGTAAATATTAGTTTAAATAATCTAATAAGCTGATATTCATTACCTATTAGTATAAATTACGAATCGATTTGATTCGATTACGTAATGCATTTTGTATAAGTACCCAAAACAGTCCGAGATGATATGAGATAAATATGCATCAGCTACATCTTTATTAGGTGTATGTATGCAGTATGCGTCATGGTCCTAATAAATTGTTCGGTTACGTTATGTATCTACTTGTTATTCATACAATGATAAGAACGGTAATTGTTTTTTATCGAAGACAAACAATATGTCAGTGAATCATTACAAAATAAGTTAACCTGGATCGAATATGTATAATGTAATGAGCCATACCCTAGTATAACACTGATAGCAATTGCGTGTTGGGTGTATAAGGATGTGCTTTATTCGATCCATTGTGTGTGAGAATCAATTGCTCGCTAATACATTGATGACTGGTGAATGAGGCTTTGCAATACGTATTGTGACTATACTCTCGGGAATTTGACATTAAGTTCATTAGCTATGGAACTTGCTTTAGGTTTAGTATTGATTTTGTGATAAAATAGAAGACATAGCAGATTTGAAAGCCATGTAGATTTGGGTACAAAAACTAATGTGTATTGTTTACTTCAAACCAATAAATAAAAAAAATACTCGTCATATCGTCTGTATTGATTTACAATTAAATGATTGGTTGCTGTTATAACAATATTATCATAGCGGGTTATTAGTATTCTGCAAATAATTCAAAAGTTTCGATTCTAATTGTTTGTACCACAAGACGTGAGACACATTACAATGATCTGAATGATGCAGATTGCAAAATATGTGCTCAGTGTCTACGCTTCGGTATTCGCGTACAATAGAATGTTCTAGTAATAGTTCTGAGGAAACGCATTTATTTCACTTATTTTGCGTGAAGGGGATTTCATTCAGATTCGTTTAATAACACCTTCACTCGTTATTTGCCGTTCTATTTATAAAAGATTTATTTTTAAATCGTTAAACATATTTTTGCACTTGCGTAATAAAAACATTGCGTTGTGTAAATTTAAAAAGAAAAAACTTTGCTAACTTTCAAGGCTCAATTGTTAAATTTCTTTCTTGATCTGATAAGTGGAAATCTTATTATAATAAAGACGATTTTTATGTCAGTGGGTCATGATTGCACATGTGTTTGTCAAAGCCTTGTAATACTTGTGTCTAACTCTATTAAAGTTTCTTCCTCTGAAGCCATTGAAAGTTGTTACTTGTTACTAATTGATGTGGAGTTTAAAATTAAAACACATGTTGCTTATTTAAAAATACAAAAAAATAACAATAAACACATCACTCAACTATATTAGCTAACTCTAACGACCAGTTGTAAGCACTCCTAATATTCTCAATGGAAAGAAAGTGTCATTTGGTATTAAATTAGTTACGTATAGAACAATAAGAGAAATAATCTGAGAAACAAATAAATTAAGACATTAACACTGTTAAGACAATGAAATAGTACGGCTGTAATAAGATTTCACTATGCTTTGTGATATTTTAACACTGTCATTACATAAGTACTTCCTAAGAGAATAAGACATTGTCTTAGTACTTAATCATAATATCTAAAAGTTGCTTTGTTTTATCTATAATGATTCTATGCTAATTTAGCAAATAGATGACTAAGTTTAAATTCTTATTAACTGATCCAGATCACGCACTCCTTCATGTTTTATCAAAAATTTATATAACATCGCCATAGTTTAAAATTTTTAATGAGCATAAACGTAAACGTGGGCTATTTCTTCTTGACCTTGCCGTAATTCATTGTATTGATCACGAACAAACTCGACGACCAATAGACATAGTTTTTAAGTGTTCATTTGACACGGTTCCGCGGCTACCGTTGTGTCAGCTAATTAGCAACATGCTAACACTTTCAAGTATGAATTGTGTGGATAAACAAAATGTATACGTATTCAGTGATACCACAATCTAGCCTAGTTTTTTTTTGCACTTAACCTTATTTCGCTTGGATAGAGGTATAATTTAGTTTTGTTATATTTCGTTGATTGCGTGATTTTTTAGTCTAATTTGTATTGACTGACGGCGTGCAGATTAATTATAAAATTAAAATAATATTAAACACAAATTATGAAAAACACAAGTATTTTATTATAATGTAAGTGCATTACAGACTTCAAAAAACAGAATGTTATCTCTTTTTAATTTTCGTCTTTAACTAAACTTTTCTCTACCATCTTTCTTATAACTTAGCTTCTGTCCGTGTCTTCGCTCGCTGTAAATTCAGGGTCTATTTAAATATATATAACTCAAAGATGACTGACTAACTGACAAAGTGATCTATTCATTCTATCAACGCACAGTCCAAACTGTTGGACGAAATCAAATCGGGTAAAACCGCGGGGACATCTAGTCAATAAAGGGTATTCTACTATCACCTACTCCAGCTAATAGCCTATCTATAAATTTATGAAATTTCAACAAAATCTGTTAAGCCGTCGCTTTCATCACACTTTCACATTCATAATATTAGGATAACTAAACTGAAGTCACAATCTGAGATGAATACCAAGCAATATCAAGCGTCATCTAAATGAAAGTCCTAAACTAAATTATCGTTATTATTCCTCAGGTGGTCCGCGACGCGCCGTGGGAGTACGACGAGGAGTTCCTCGAGAAGCACAAGATCGACTTCCTCGCACACGACGACATCCCCTACACGACGGACTACTGCGAGGACACGTACGCCATGATCAAGGCCAAGGACATGTTCGTCGCCACCGAGAGGACGGAAGGTGAGAAGGAACATTCAAATTATAAGCTCGCTCTTAAAGATAGTACCATCAACGACGACGCAACACACCAATTTTTATATTTGGAATATTTTACTATGTTCGCAATACTTTGTCCTGTTTAGTATATTTCTTTTAAGGTGCGTGTGCACACATGGGTAATGAGTATGTACCAATAAAATTTCATACAAGCGAAAGCTTGCATACATATACTGTCAACGATTGAGAATAATAGTGGGGCGCGTCTTCGTGGATAAACGTATCTATAAATGGAATCGTCAATCAAATCAAACAATGTCAATCATTTCATCATGAAATATAAAGTAGAATCTTGCCATCAGACAAACATAATGCTGACAAAATAGCTGAATTATGTCGATCTATGCCGCAATTTGATTTTAATTCTTATCCATTTTCTGTTACAATGTTGCAATATATCAGTTCCATATAAATAAGTTATAAGATAAGTAAGCATCAGCAACAACTAAAAATGGAGAATTAATGCAAATCCGAAATACAGTCAAGTAAAAACTTCTCACAAAAAAGTGTTACCTATTGGTAGTCATTCGCGTTTTTAGAACGTGCAAATATACTTTTTATATAAAGGGTTATTAAAGCCTTATTATTTTTTTAAAAGGTGATTTGTGAAACTTTAGATGATAATCAAGATTGAAGCGTCTAGTCACACGCAGCAAGGGCAGACAGTTTATCAGTAATCATATCGAGTGTAAAGTGTTTAACCTAGACCTATATCAAATGTCTTTCGCGATTATTTCGCGTTTTACACATTTATTATGATGTCTGTTTATACGCGGAAGTACTTATCATGATTGATGGTTTGCCAGTTTTGGAATTGCAATCATAATGTGTGAAATAAATATGTACTTTCTTGGAAGTCATCCCAACATTTGTCCACGTACATGATAAAATAACCTAAATCATTTGACATAGCATAATTATACGATGACGATGTGAGCCTTGAAAAACCTGTACAAAATTACAATTGTGCATCTAATTTCCGCTCGAAACCCACATTATAATAATACGAATCGTTTAATTAAAGATGTGTCATAACATTTTATAGAAATTGCATAGGCGTACACGTGTTAAATTATATTAAGAGTTTAGAGATATAAAATACACAACGAGAAAAATATTGTAAGCTTTTTAATGACATAGAACCCATGGATACTAGCAATAACAGATGAAGCAAACTAGATTGCCGACCTATTTAAAAAAAGGAGGGTATGGAGGGAAAATTATTTAATATGTGAAAGAGAAATTTGTGAAGAGAAGGAGAATGAGTGGAGATGTTACCACCCCTCGCAGAAGATAGGCGTGGAAGGATATTTTTTCAGAGGTTGAAATATAAAGGAGAATGAGCTGACGGCCATACAATAAAGTATGGCCGTCAGCCAGTTCATTCTCTATCTTCTGCGGAGGGTGGTAACATCTCCGGTTCGAGCTTGTCTAAATCGTGCAGAAGCAATGCTCGGTTCCTCTAAGTTAACTATGGCTTATATATAAACTAAACGCATTGTCTGTCGCAGGTGTATCAACGTCAGACATCGTAGCGCGAATAGTGCGCGACTACGACATCTACGTGCGGCGGAACCTCGCGCGCGGCTACTCGGCCAAGGAGCTCAACGTGTCCTTCCTCAACGAGAAGAAGTTCCGCCTGCAGAACAAGATGGACGAGCTTAAGGACAAGGGCAAAAAGGTAATATGCTTCGAAAAACGAAATACATTATACATACATACATTTATATTTATTTGTACATTAAAACACTTCACTAGTTCCACATTCGTGTATTTTCTTCACTATAACAATTATTTATAACAAATTAGACCGGTTTCGAACACCATCTTCAGATGAAGAAAATACGAATATACGAAGATACTAAGAATATACGAATGTGGAACTAGTGAAGTGTTTTAATGTACAAATCAATTATACATACATACATTTTTTTTGCAAATTACTTTTTGCTGCAGTGTGCTAGTTAATTGAAAACTGGAGTATTGTTGGGCTATAAAAAATTGTGCAAGGAAATTGACATTTTATTGATATGATATCGTGTTACTTTTTCTACTAATTATTTTGCAAAAAACATATCGCTATAGCAATTATCAAACGGGGATTATTTTTAAAGTGTTCAATGATATTATCTTACAAGATAGAATAGTCCAGACGTCATTTTTATGATTGTACTTCACTTTTCTTATTTACGTTTGGTGGTGGTGCTATCTTCTATCTTGATACTTTCCTTCTAGGTTGCGTGCTATATTCTCAAACTAAAGAAAGAAAGAAAGAAACATTCACACACAAGATACATTAAAATAGAAACAACAATACAAAACCATAAGCCTTGCCTTATTTGGGTCTAGAAGGCGTAGTTCCAAATGTCCCATTATATTCATAAATAGTCGATGGTACAGGTGATGACGAACATCGGCGAGAAGCGGGTGGACATCCTGAGCAAGTGGGAGGAGAAGTCGCGCGAGCTGATCGACGCGTTCCTGCTGCTGTTCGGGCCGGACGGGCGGCTGTCGAGCATCTGGAACGAGTCCAAGGGGCGGCTCATGCAGGCGCTCAGCCAGCCGCCCTCGCCGCGCGCCTCGCCGCCGCCCAGCGAGAACGGCGACGACGAGCCCGTGCTCAGGTACACCAGCCGTGACCACCTGCCCACCGGTCCTACTGCTGTAGTAACATTGTGTAGCGGCGTCGCTACCGTAGCGTACTCTATACTAGTTTTAGGTCCTACTGCTGTACCGGCGCCGCTCCCGTAGCGTACTCTGTACTAATACTAAAACGCTGAAGAGTTTGTTTGAAAGCGCTGATCTCAGGAACTACACTGGTCGGATTTGAAAAATTGTTTTAGTTTATCGAGGAAGGCTATAGGCTATATATCATCTCGATATTACCAAGGGAAAGAAACCCTGGGTCGCAGCTAGTGTTATGTATACGTTATGTACGCTATATGTCAAATTAAAATCCTAGCCAAAGGTCGCCTGGTAGAGATCGCAGTGATAAGCCCGCCTTTTTAGACCTCTATCTATATAAAAAAGTCTATAGTTTGTAAGTGGTATTCTGGTTAGCACCAAATAAAAATGATACTATAAATAAAGTATTTGTATTGTATATAATATAGCTTATGCAACTCGTGGATAGTTTAGCTTTCGAATGGTGAAAGAATTTATAAAATCGATCCAGTAGTTTTTGAGCGTGTTCATTACAACCATCAAACAAATAAACAAAGTTTTCCTCTTTAATAAATATGACAATATGACAAATGTTACAGATACAGCATAACAAAGCCAGAATTTTATAAAATTGCTAAAAACTTTTTTTTATATTAATTTGTAACGTCGTATGTTCCACAGAAACTCAGTATCGCCGCCGCCGCCGAAGTCCCGGCGCTGCGAGCCGTGGGAGCCGCACGCAGGTAACTGGGTAACTATTCCGCTTGTTTGCCTCACTCGCACGCGACGCACACGCGTAACAAAAAGCCCAATAACAAAAATGTCCAATAACAAACGAATTGACAACCGCCTACATAGTCCTTTGTGTTTTGTTGATGAAAATATGAGTCTATTAGATCCAAAACCGCAATGTCCAGCCTGCAATGTATGTAACAAATTCAGCAATGCCCATAAACTTTTTCTTATTATATATTATTTTCCTGAATAAATTCAGTATATACTGAAATACATTATTTTAAACCACAATACCATAGTTGCATTATTAACGTATCCCAAAATACAGGTCTAGCCTAATTTGGGTCCTATTCAAATTCAGTGTATTATTTTTAAGGTTAAAATAAATAAATAAAATAAACTTAATGAAACGTAATATGAAAAAATGAATTACTCTCCGTTTCTGAAAATGGACATTGCGGTTTTTGAATTTAATGTGTATTAGATTCAAAAACCGCATATATCATGAAACCCTTTTTCCAAGATGGCGGCCGCAGGACAAGAGTTGCTACTGATTGATGATGATGAACCCCCTTTAATATATCTATACTAATATTATAAAGCTGAAGAGTTTGTTTGTTTGAACGCGCTAATCTCAGGAACTAATAGAGATACGAAAATTTTTTTTAGTATTAGATAGCCCATATATCGAGGAAGGCTATATATAATACCGATATTCCCACGAAAGCGAAGCCCTGAGGCGCAGCTAGTAATACATAAAATTGTGTCCCCTAAGAAACTCACGCTAACGCTATGTAACATTTGAATGGACCGATTGATTTTGAAATCGTTTTTTCATACTAATTTGTGCACATATATTTTTGAATTTTGTACCGATGTTTGAAATTAAAGCTAGTACTTACTGTTTGTTATGCATACTATCATTGCCACTGTTTTTAAATAAACAAAAAGATACGCTGGCTTCACCTTATATTTTTTACCTACTTAATCATACGATTAATTGCGATAATATGATAAAAGGGAAACATTACGATTAATAGTTAATAAGGAAATCTTATTGCTGCTGAATAAATGAAGCTCTTCCATGCTTTATTGAACACATGCACTGTACGCGCCGCAGTAGTGAAAATAGTTGCACTTAGAGTTTTATACAACGTAGATTGGTTGCTATGTAGTTGTAGAAAATGTTGGATTGATAAATCTTTCGTATTTTTTTTTTAATTTAATTTTATCCTATGGCATGTGCATCTTATTGTACCTGTTTAGATATTTTAAAATGTTCATTTCCTTATTTTAATATTACTAATATTAGTTTGTTTGTTTTGCATACTTTGAATATTAATATTTTCTTATATAACATTAGTCTATTAAAATAAAAAAATAGTCAATAGTCAAAAAGCGACAATGAGTAACTGTCTTTTTATTTTTTTAGATGCATCGAGCTCTGAACGTATTGGGGAGTCGGAAGAGACCACACAGCGCCAGCTGACAGACGACGGCTCCGACGAAAGCGATGACGAATACCAAGATCCGAGCCCGTACCTCACCTAGTTCCCGTTCCATCACGAGCAAGACTGGCCTTGATCTACCCGAAGAACTACAAATATTACTTTGTAATAATCAAATT
Source organism: Phoebis sennae (assembly GCA_001586405.1). Taxonomy (NCBI): domain Eukaryota; kingdom Metazoa; phylum Arthropoda; class Insecta; order Lepidoptera; family Pieridae; genus Phoebis; species Phoebis sennae. Next base: position 584,258 of record LQNK01001159.1, on the reverse strand, counting down.
ATAACAATAAGTTAATTTTACGATCTTTCAAATTCTATTCTTCATGTTCTTCAATAAAGAGTATGATACAATTTCCTTACTTTGTGTAACCACGACTCACAAATTTGAAATCATGAATAGCAAATCTTTTGAATACTTCACGTTTGTAAAATAAAGTTAATAGGGTATAGACATAATGGTCGACGCTACACGAACTTAATATCGATAGTGGAATTGTAACAAAGTATTTTTATACAATGTACGTCCATGTACATCGAAGGTTAAAGCGATGGATTGTCGCGAGCATTTCTCTGAAGCTAATTCTTAAGTTATTTATGTCATGGCTTTTGTATGACTGCTGTTGGTACAGTTGAGTGAATGTATTTAATCCTATTAGTTTTATTATTATTTATGTTAATGTAAATTTTCTCATTAAACATTGGAGCTTTATTTAGCACCAACATTTACTAGGCGCAGAGAGTATAGATTTTATTATTGTAAAATACTCCTATGACAGTTGATTAAAGAGGTGCTTATTATTAATGTTTGTTTTTATTTAGTAAAAAATCAACACTAGTGATAACAGGTTGGAACATATAGAACAAGTCATTTTTGTTTGAAAGACTTAATATTAAATCAAATTATTATTAAACAATAGCTTGCAGTATCACCATCAAACATTCTTATCTACATTTACATTCTAATCTTATAAACAGGAGAAAGTTAGAAGGTATGCAAAAAATCTACAAAACATATTAACAAAATAAATGAATAAAATGGTCATAAAAAGCATCTGCTGAAAATATATATTGGAATCTACATCAAGCCATTTCCTCTTTGATAACAAAATTCAATGGAATAAAATTATGATGGATAAATACAATAACTTTATTGTGTCATATTAAAATAATAAAATTAAAATAATTGGAATACAAAATAATTGTCTTGAATAAAAATATTACAGATTCAACTTAAATTTATATAATTATTATTTTTAAAAATTTAATGCTTACTTAATCATAAATACCTACTTCTATTATTTAATTAGCATTTATGACAGTTCATAAAGTTTTATTATGAAATAATATGTACTTCAAAAACTTGATGCTTTATCCAAACTCATTTTTTTTAGTAAGAATAGAATACTAATTATAGCGATTAAATGCAACAAAATCTCGTATTGAACTAGATCACAGAACTGACTAACTTTCATTGTATCACAATTCAGTTTTTGCCTTTCCTTTATCTCCTTTTTCTTTCAGCTCTTCAAACAAGCAAGAATCATCCGTGTTTTTCAATGCATGTTTAGTACACAAATGAATTTTTAAATCAATATCACCTTGATGTTTCCAATACCAGTCTTCTATAACTTCCTCATTCTCTTCTAGAAGGCTCTCACATTGCGTTTTCATATGAGTAATTTCGGCTGATGGCTTGTCCCACAATTCCAATGGTATCCCCAAGTCAACTTTAACACCCTTATCAACTAGACCATGTAAAGTTTTAAATGTTTGACTCATTCCTTTTGCAAACCTGGTACTATCATCTCGTTCTTTGTGAATATTATACTCTAAAATCTTTTCGCACACACCTTCCAAGGATTCTATTAATCTTAATTCAGATTTTTGATACTTGGTCCTTTTCTTCGGCTGGACGTCATCCAATGAATATCCAATTTCAATCACATCGTGCACTTTGCCGGTTTCTTCCAGCCGGCCTTGTAGCTCAGTAGCCAATATTTTACAGACTTCGCATCTATTGGCATACTTAACACCCAGATCTTCTTCAGTTTTCACATCTACATCGTGGGTACACAAAACATTGACGATTACTATAAGGTAGAAAATATATCTTAAAATCATTTTTAAGTTATTACTTATAGATTTAAACGTTATCGATATCGCTAAAATTTAGTTAAATACAATGTTAATTCAGTCGAGCTCACTGTAATAAACTAGTAACTACTAACTACTGTCAAGTGTCAACTGCTGCAAACGCATAAATGTCAATTCGTTCCAGATAATTACAATGAAATAAAGTACAGATAATATTCCAAAAGCTGGAACCATTTTTGGGGAGATGTTTGAGGCAAGCTGAAAACTTGCTTTATGCTTCTCATATTATTTCCTACTAACTTGAAACTGTAGCCATGGCTGCTACAATTTTTTTTTTCAGTAGGACCATTTTTAAAAGAATTTGCCACCGCGCTGGAGAGCGAGATATTTGGTATAGAAAAATTTAAAATTCGAAAATAGCCGCTGGGTGAACACACACACTACCAATATACTACCACATAAATGTATATTTCTACAGCTATTTTACATTAGCTTCAGAAATATCAAGGTGTCTTTCTTTTTTTTATGTATTATACCATGATTAATATTTTAACTTTCTAGTGTTATCAGGAGGCAGAACATATCTATGTTAATATTATGTAAACAAGCTTCGCTGATTTTGGGACTGGATGGTGTTGTGGGTAACATGCAATTTTTTAAAAATTTTATTTATTTATTTACTATGAACTAAAAATAAAATAATATAATTATATTATTATTTATTAGTCATAATTTTGTATTTCAAAATCACATTGATTTTTTAACCATGTTTTCCATTCACTTGTTACTATTTTATCTAAAGTTATTTCTTTAAACACCTCACTCCTTGACTGTTCTTGAAACCCAAGTTTACTGAACATTTTTATGCTTTTTTCATTTGTGAGGGAAATTTTTGCTTCATACTTTTTTAAATTTATATACTCTATCCCATACAACAACATCAAAACAACAGCTTCCCATCCCATTCTTTTGCCTCTGGCTGCTTTTTCGGCAATCATTATTTCAATTTCTCCTTGTGCATTGTCTGTTATAAAAATATTTGTATCACCTATCATTGATCCTAGAAAAAGAAACAAAATAATAAAAAAATATAACAAATATTCAATACATTAAAAATAATCTCTAAGATACCTGTTTCATTGTTAGTATCTTCATAATATTTTTTATCCAGTATTATGAAAGTACATTCTGAAATTAGAAGCATATGTTAAATCTTAAATGTGATTAAGAATATATTATTATAAACCCATGGTATTTACTATCATCATCTTCTCTCCATGATTTTTGCATGTCATACTCTTGAATTAAAGTTAAAGGTTCTGATGCAGTCAACATCTGTAATTCTTCAGATTTCATCCACTCATGATACCTGCAATTTTATGATCTATATGAAGAATAATTCTTAACAATATAGTATAAATATGGTCTTCTCTATAAAACCAAAACTTGAATTATTCATGTGGATCAAATGTTTGTTTATAGTACATGTAAACACAAACCTGGGAACATGCATCTCTGTATATGGTACCAAAACAACATTTTTACCAACTATTTTAGTATTTTTATTAATTTTCATTTCTGAAAAAATAAGAAACTAGTATATTTAGAGAAATAATTATTTACTTCACTAAATTAACACCATTCTTATGTCAAATTACAAATGAACCTGTATTGAAAATAGCATGCAGTCGTGCAGAAATCCCTAATTGCTATATGCGTATATCTTACATATAAATTTGGATCTTTATTTATATCAGAATTTCAATAAAAAAAATAAGTAAACACTACAGTGTGCTGTGTGACAAAAAAAATAGAGAACAATAACAGAGTACTAAACACAGCGTTGCCAATGCCTTTTCTCGAAATTACCCGAAAATCAAAGTTAAATTCCCCAAATTGGGGCAAAAATAAGGTCCAAAATATTAAATTCCCCGCAAGATTCCCCACAACCAAAAATCAAGTATTTCTTACATTATTTCTTATATATACCTAAAAAACGACACAAAAATGTGCGGATGACCTTTTTTTTTTTACCGTGACCGGATTTTGGGAATCTCTAATACCTATAAAAGTACACGAAACTTTGAATGACGTTTTTTTTTTTAGGGAAAATCAATTATTCATATCCATTGAAAATACTAAGATTTAACCAAATTATCAGTATTTTCAATGGATATGAAGGATATGACTAAATCCCCACAATTCCCCACACAGAACCATTCCCCACACCATTCCCCAATCGATGCCGAATTACCCGCAAATCGGGGAATTCCCCACACATTGGCAACGCTGACTAAACATTGACAGAATCTGTCATTTGCGTGACTTGGAATTGCCATTTATAATAATAATGAGAAGTGTAGGTTACAAATTACTAAATTATAATGCAATTTTTACAATTATTCGAGTATTATGTACAATTTTAATTTAAAATGAATTGTATTTTTGAATTTGTGGATTCTCCATTTTGAATAATGACAGTAATGTTGAATAATTTGTAGATTACATGTCACGTCATCATTATCGTTGTTGGCTTATGGCTATAGCGTATAAATTTATAATCTATGCTTTTTAAAATGACATTAATATGTCAAGTTTGAAGTAAAATTTGTTTAGATACAAAACACGAAACTTGTGGAAATAGCATATATTTTACCTACCTTTCGATGTCTTATCTATTTTGATAATAATGCTCTGCGATTTTGATACTGGTAGTGATAACTCCCGATGAATAATATCGTGTACTAGTTATCTGAAGTAATGAGGTTACACATACAAACAAATTAGAACAAGGTTGGTATCAAGTAAATATTAAATTTTTCATACTTCATAGATCTTAATATAATAATATTATACACTATTATATGTATATAACAAGAATATCAACACAACAAATAATGAATTACGGATATAGAATAAAATATTTGGCTTCAATTTTAGGACAAAAATGAATCAATACGAAACTGAAAGACGCCTTTCCTGGTGTTATGGGATCCTATCTGTATTACTGTGTGTATCAGTGATATGCACAGCTATCCCATACAATCATTGGCGAGCCACTTTAGATGTTTGTCCTGGAAGCTGGCTAGAAAATACGAATTGTGGATGCATCTTTTATGGTGTCAGTACTTTTCAGTACTTTACTGGAGGGCATAATTCGTACTGTCTGTATGCAATATTCGCTCCTTTACCAATCTTAGTATATGCTCTAGTTATGACCTTATTCCATATGTACAGAGTATGTATCAATAATATTGGTCAGTATGAGGGAGAGAAATCAACAGCAATGGAAGAAATGTGAGTAAATTTTCTATTTTCTTTCTTTGTCATTAATTTTAGTGCAAATTCAAATATGTAAATAACTAAATAACAGGATGGTCATCATATAATATGTGATTGTTTCTTTTATATCTTAGCTGTAGTAATTTGTAGCTGTTGGGTTAACATTCTATATTTTTAATAACAAGGTATACAATTGTGTCTCTATAAATTATTTACTTAATTTTCAGAGAAGGAGAAACCATAGTAGTGACCACAAGATCTAGGGTTTCCCAGCACAATGATGCTGTGATATACTGCTGGATACCATCTACTGTTATAGCAGCTGTTTTTGCCATCTATAACCTTGTCCATGCATCTATTATGACTGATGGCTTCTTTAAGACTTGTCAACAGTACAGAGGATATTTAGTCAGGGTATGAGTTTTGTTTTTAATAATTTATTTTATAATTTTATTTTTTTATTTTATTTTATTGGTTTCCATACAACTTATACACTTAAACAGAAGTAGAAAAAAAATTAAGTACAATATATAGAATTCTATGTATAAGTCTATAACATGGATACACAAAATTATAAGTGTGAACAGTAAGCAGTTACTATTTATATAAACAATGACATCAGCAACTTAGAGAGAAGGACTTATGTTACTAAATAATATAATTCAGGTGCTACGCAGAGCAGTTAGTACTAAGCGTCGAAAACTGGTGAGACTGTTTGAAAATATGTCAATAGAATCATTTTCATTAACAACTGCATGATATAATCGGCACAACATGCTGTATATTGCAGTATGTTGAATGTTAAACTTGGCTAGCTTGTAAGAAGCAAATATGTGTGAAAAAGAAAGTGTTTCAGATAGGATTCTATAGCATTGTTGTAAAATTATGTCATAAAAATCTTATGGGCTTAAGTTATTTGGAATTTAAAGGATATTTAAATTTTTACTCTTATCTAGTACTCTTATTGATTTGATTTATTTATACAAAATAATATATCAATAATATATATGTATTTTACCTGATTAGATTTTAGATTTTTAGAGTGTATAAAAATTATTTTATGAGATTCTTATAAATTATTTCTATTTATAAATTTTAGGAACTTCATGCAACAGGCGATCATGCGACAGCAATACACTTTAGATTAGCCTGTCAAGCTATATTTGACTTCATGGATTACATACAAAAGGATGCACTGAACAGCCGCCTAGGTGATTATATCAACACTGGCCTTTCCTTGCAACTAGCACTCATCACATCGTGGTTGGCAGTTGCCTTGTGGATAGCGGTAGCTGTTTATACTGCTGTTAGGGCATATAAAGAACGTAATGTACTAACATGTTGTGGCAATTAAAAAGACCATATGACTATGAGAAAAGTTACCCATGTAATGAAAACTGCATTTACCAATTTTATGCTAGTTTTAAGCTATTTAGATACTTTATTGGTTTAATGACCACATCACAAATGTTTGTGTTGTGTTGTATTTTTAATTTCTTTTTGATCACAGTGACTTATTTTGCTCTACTTACTTCATCAAATTCCACACTTCTACTGCCATTTTTTTAGTATAGCATTATTTTATGTCATAAATCATAATATATTTAAGTTTTAATAATAGAAATATTTAAGTAAAAATACCACCTTTATTAGCCTAAGAATTATTTTTTTTAACAACTTTATACTAAGATTAAATAAGCTTACAGCTCGCAAATATGTCCATGAGACTAGCCCAATTAATATAATGCAATTTTGAAGTACTGACTGATAGAAAAATTTCAATAATTTTGAATTATTAACACACAAAACCTGCAAAAAGCTAATCATTGTTCTTAAATTATCTGTGTATGCCTGTCAGCAATAAAGTAAAAATAACTTTAATTTAGCATTCATTAATAAATACTTTTTGTTAATTATAAGTACAATTAATGAGTAACTTGTAACAAGAAAATAGCTTTAAAACTTGTGCCGTCCCATTTTTGTAGAATAAAATTTACAATTTATTGTATTTTTAAGTCTATTTCATAATAAAATATTTTTATATATCTTTTTTTTATTACCATGGTTTAAACTCCTATATTATTCTCCCGAACTAATTTATCGTAGTACTGGTGGCATGGTTGTGCCTCATTCCGAACTGTGTAAGAAGGGTAACAATTCACTCTTAATAAATTATATAATTATATTTGTAATTTATGTGTTAGTTCGCATCTTTCTAACAAAAATTTTAGTTCAATTCTTCCCAAAATCCATCCACACTTAAAAAAAACAATATTCTTCACATAGTAATGTGTCGTGATGTTGGAAATCACACCCTATGTAATCCTAGTCCTCTGCAATAAGTGGCTAACTAATGTCAAGGAATCGATTGAAAAAAGAAATGAATAAAAACTAACATTTATTGATGTAAAAGAGACATTACGTTACATAAACTTTGTGTAAGTAGATAAACCTTAGATCTAAATATTACAGTATCAAATAACATTTAATAAATTATAACAATTATATAATAGAATTAAACAATCTATAGAAAGAAATCAGTCAATTTACAATTTATTTATTTGCAAATAATAATCCAGATAATTTAATTTACGTATATAATATTTAGTACATTTTCGGCAACATTTACTATCAGTTTTATCTATACACAACTTTATTTTTTTATTATATTATTTTACAGGTATAAAGTGAAGAAGGTGTCATAATAATAATTTTTATTTGTATACAGCTTTACGAAAATATGTGATCATATGCAATTTATTTTAAGAAGTGCTTAAGAGGAACGATGAATTGCAAAATATTCAATTAGATTTGGAAGAATAGTTTGTTTTGGCATATAGTAGGTACTAAGTAGTATCCTAATATAAAATTAGGCAAATATTGTAAAAAATGTAAGTAATATAATAAATACTTAATTCTCTTTTTTACACATATTTCATAAAATCAATAATAATCCGACAAGTAAAATGTAGTGGAGGATTTCTTATAATTGCTAATTAAAATAAAATAAAATTGTTACTTTAGGGCTTATAACATTACCCAATCTTAAGGGATGGAGGGAGATAGTCTATAGCGATCAGAGCATTCTTATTTCCTTTTAATAAGAATAGTTGACATCTCCCATCTCCACCCTTTCAAAACAGAACCTTTATATTGGGTAGTATAATAATAGGCATATTTATCCGATTAAATATTCAACTGAAATATAAACATCAAAATATTGATTAATTATTAATATCACATACAAAAATAGGTGCATCCCATAATCACCCTTACTTAAGGAAATAATTTTTGTTCTATGGCACTTCCAGTTAGTATAAGTACAACAATAAAGTATATGCTCGACTGAGATAAAAACATATAAAATATTCAAAATTAAGCTCTGGTAACTTACATTTGACTTGAGATTTTATATTTAAGTAAATTATTTTGTGTCTTAACATTTTATATTATAGTATACAAGTGTGGAATGTTTTTTTTTATAGTAACTAATTTAGCTTGATTTATAACATTTAATAAAATAATCTATACTTTATCAATAATTTTAGTAACCATTATGTAATATTCAAGTACACACATATTTAGATGGCACAAACCAATTAAGCCTCTTACTCTATATCAACATCCAAAACAGGAATGCCCATACCTGCTTACCGGAATAGAGTAGATATAATCGCCAGAAATGGTAGATTAAAAGCGAGGCGTAATTGTGGTTCAGAATGGTAGAGATAGATTAATAAATTGGGTTGTAATCAATAAGTTACAATCCCTTGTATTATAAGCATTTTGACATTGAGTAACTTGTATTAATACATGCACTATCCAAATTTTCTCATTAACATAAAAACATCAATCACACATTGATTAGGCCATTAAAATTAATGAAAATCATTAATTTACAACTAAAGCAATATTTGGCCTAGTTTTCACACTCAGTTTCCCAATCAGTAGGTGTAAGAGTTTCTAGATGTTCAATAAACCTGTTATATGTACAAGGCTCATTACAGAATGGTATTTTTAATTCCATTGGAACTTCAACTTTAGTGTTGTTTCTGTAGAAAAGCTGAAAAAAATAAATAAATAGAAAAATAAGTAACTAACTATAATAATAACTCCTTTTAAAATTAAAACTAAAACAAAAACAATTAAATTTGAAATACAAATATGATAATAAACTATGTTATGTCATTTACCTTAATAAAAAATGTATCCTGTTCAACTTCTTCGTGTAGCTCCAGAACTACACTGGCTCCATATTCTGGTTCTAATAAATTAGTGAATCCCAGGGACCTCATAAGGGACACCATGTTGACATCATGTCCGGAGTATATGTATAATGCTCTGTCCATATTTACATGAGTTACAGCTTCTAATAAATGTGATCTTATCTTTCCAAGCAATGGTCCTATAATGAAAGAAATATTAGCTTTAAAAATATATATTATATTTTAGACTAAAAGTGTAAGATGCAAAAGAAAAAAATAAACGTAAGACATGGCAGGCTGATAACTTTTGTAATCAGAGAACCCTAAAGACATCTAGCCTACCAATGGAATAGGTCAATTTAATAAATCATTCTGCAAATATATTTATTAAACAACTCTAACAATGTGTTCCCGTATACACATATTACATTCTTCTTCTATCAAGTGTATAGGGTGGACAATATAGGTTTAATGTCTTACCTGTGTGTAACCGTTGTAATGAATCATTATATGACAATAAAGCCAAACTTAGCATAAACGGCTGTCTCATTTTATTGGGAAATGCATTTTTTGTCCACTCTGGCAATTTTAATCCTGCTTCTTGTTGTGTTTGTAAGGTACTGTATAGAAAGTCTACTTGAAGAACACTACGCATGGTTTGGTTTGTGTGTTTACTTAAATAATCAAATAACTCTGTATATTTTGGATCTGAATTTTTTTCAGCCAACAATTCTTCATACATTCTCTTCCATGCTTTACAGGGTTTTGTTGCTGCTACAATCTAAAACATTAATTTGATTGAGAATCATTACTTATTAATAATTATTGCAATACTAGTAAAGTTACATTTAATGATATATTTTTGTTGTATTTTTTTCTAATGCAAATACTTTCCATATTAAATAAAATACTTTTTAAAGGATTTTAAACGCTGTTTATTATACCATCACCAGTGACCATGCACGTTGTAAAGTGCTCGAAATGTCAGCTTAATAATAATGTATAATAAACCATGTTGAAAATCCCTTAAAAGTATGTTATATAATTTGATATATTTATGACTTACATTATCAAGCTCCCTTGGCAAGGAGTGTACAGGAATGGGCTGCCATGGTATCTCAGGGTGCCACAATTGTCGGTCAGAAGGTGGATACAAGCCAGCTAAGAATGTATATGCACTCATCATGCATCTGGAAGAATCACTACTACGGACGTAAATATCCTTCTCATGATATTCTTCTGGGATAAAATTAGCGTAGTAATTTCGGTATTTTCTCCCCAATTCATAAAGTTGAAGTTTTCCAGCCTGTTTTGAAAAAAAATTATCGCATTATAGTTGGAAATGTTCAAGTAAACTAGCAATAGCGTTTTAATAATAATGTTTTTAAACAAAAAATCTAAAATTAACAAAATTAATACATTTGTTAAACTTCCTAATCCATCTGGCCATTGGTAGTTCTTAAAGGGGTCACTTTTGTAAGTGCTTACTGGTGCTCGAGCTCCATGGCGGAAAAACTACAACAAAAATTTATTAAAATAATTTAACTATAAGAAAAACAGTCAATTTATTGAATACGAGAGAAAAATTGTATAACTTACGATGATCACAAGACGTAACGTTTTCGACTCGTAAGGTAAAGTTTCGCTTAATACACAGTAACCCATTAAACAGCTCAAAACAGCAAGACCGAGGACAACAACGGCTGTAGTGGTCGACCTTCTAGCGATCGGTCTACATGTCGACGTCGGCTTAAACTTGGGCGTTGAAGATCTTCGCCAAATGTTATCATCATTGTCGTACTCCATGTTCGTTAATAATGGACAGTAGAATTATTGCTTCAAAATCGAGAAATACATATTTCTCTACATAGTAACTAAAATATTTACACAATGCACAGCTTCAATGGTGGAAACATGTACTTACAATTAATTTCTTTATCATTAGCGTTTCTTTATATATTATTAATATTATATTTGTACAAGATTTAGTTATTTATGTGTATATTTTTAAGATATTGACTGTAAATACATTAATGTACAATAATGACAATCACATGACACTTTATTTTTTTCTGTTCATGGCAGATTGGCAAGTAGCTTTGAGTTTTTGCCAGTGTGAAGTTAAAGAAACACGTGACATTTACGTTTTTTATTTTGTGGCAGCATTGCGATATTCTAAATACGAGTTATTTAAACAAAGTAAAACAAATGATGGAGAGGCAAAAGTTGAACCGTTTACGAATAATTGCACTAGGCACGAATATGAATACTATTATTTATTTTAAATTCTTTATCGCACAAGTAGGAATGAAGAGGTATACACTAATATTAAATAAGTTGAGAAAAATGTGCTGCAAAAGGCGGCCTTATTACCTAGAGCAATCTCTACCAGACAACTTTTGGGCACAGAATAAGAAAAGCCGACTAAGTATTAGTAGGCACCATTGACCATACATAATAAAACACTAAATTGAGAAAATATAACAATACGTCTTAAATAGTGTAGTTCTAAAAAAATGTTTCTCGCGAACATACAGTCGAATTCAAAACCTTCCTGTTGTGGAAATCGGTTTAAATAATATGATAAAATTTGTTAAAAAATCCCCATACATCGAAACTGAAACTTTGATAAATGCTGTTTTAAAAATAAATTTCTATTGTATAGCCAAGCCCCGAAGGTTTCTTCTAATTCACGTGTTTGCCGAAACCCAATAGCGATTCATTCTTGCATACGCTTTTCATACACGGTAAGACATTAATGATCAGTCACCAAGTATAGTTAGATTAATTTCATGTCTACGGTGCTATATCTGCCAGTTAATCAATGGAATAATTTATATGGCAAAAATATTTAAAAACTCTATTTTAGAGTATTATCTATGATATGAATTCTCCTTTTATATTGTTGCAGAATAGTTTATGTATCTTCCAAATAAACACGAAGGCATTTTATACATTTCTGTCGTAACCCAGTCACATTTGCTATGTAAAGTTTTGTCATCAATCGGTAGGTAACCAAGTGAATTTGGAGACACTTAGCTCCAACTTGAGGTTTTTAAACCTCAAAATTAGCATGTCAGTAGAGTATGTAGATCCCTAGTCTAGGATTCCAATCCCTAGGATATGTTTAATATCATAGCAAAATATACTACTAATTTAAAAACTTAATTGCTAAAACCGTGAAGGTTTATTTTGGAATATTCTTTTAGATAATTAAAACTACCATTACTTGATTAAAAACTTTATTTCAATAATGAATTCTATAAAATATGTATACACTGTACAATCTATAAGTACATATAATAAATCAGTAACCAGACTATTTCTGTATGTTGAATATATTTAAGAAGTGTTTGCTATGCAATATGTATGTTTTTTAGATACTAAAGCCATGGTTAGAATTTTGTTTTTCTGTTTGTATGTGAGTCAATCACGTAAAAACATCTAAGCAGATTTTGATAAATTTCATAAGCTGATTATGTTCTTACATTATTACGTTCTTTTTACACCAGGATCATTAACTGTAAAAGGATTGTAGTCACCCAAATTTACCAATTCTACTGATTTGTCCCATAGTTTTTGAGCATATTCTTCATTGAGCGCCTTCCGATCTGGGCATGTTACAGCACAATCACTGAAAACATAAATAATTTGTTATTACCAGCGTATACTGCACATAAATAGCAGGTAGACGCTACAAATATTAGCCATTGAATGCCCTAAATGGTAATTTCTTAAATATACATAATATAACAAATTAAAAAACGATATGCACACATTTTTTTCAAATAACTTATTAACTTTTACACTTTAAATAACAAAAAAAACATAATTCTATTCTTGCTAACAGAAGCAAATAGCTTATGCAACTAAGTGTTTGTAAAAATAAAATTACTTTTTTAGTATTCATTATTACAGTATCAATTTAATAGGCATCAAAGTTTGATGACATAATATTATATGGTTCATATGTGGAAATCGTTTATGACAATTTTTTTATCGTTTGATATTGTACAGGGAGTACAATTAAAAATTTAACTTTGTTTATAATATACATAGCTTTATGTGGAAGTTAACACTTGAAAACATATCATTGATTAACCCTTTTAACATTGTAAATAAATATTTACCTATAATAGAGACCAGTTTCATTAGCACATTTTTCATCAACTGAGCAGTATATAGTTGTTTGAGCACCAAGTTCTGGTGTTTTCATAAAAGGTGAAATAAAGAAACCAATAATTTGTCGTGCTCCATTGAAGAGTGTAGTATTTAAGTGTCTTCCAAGCTCAGTTTTAATCACACCCGGGTGCAAGCTGTATGTGTTTACATTTTCTATTTGGTGTTCCTGTAACATTTAACATGTGAATAAAGTAAAAGCTCACTATAAAGTACTTAAAACTTTCCATTCATTCTCTAATTTAGGGCATCATTATTTTATTTTTTGTTGCACTTAGTATCTTTTCGAGCTTCGTAGATCTTTTATTATTTCTCTGTTTGAAATAAATATTTGTAACTAAATTAAGAAAATGTCTAATTTTGTATACTTAATTTATTAATATAATACTTACCTTCAATTTTTTAGCTAATTCTCTAGAAAACAGAACATTAGCTAATTTGCTTTGTGAATAAGCCTCTGCAGCATTGTAGCTTCTATTCTTGTAATTTAAATCTTCAAAATTTAGGTCGTATCCTTAAATAAAAATATAGTGTTATATTTATAATTAGAAGATTTCCTTGTAATGGAAAGTTATTATGGAAAAAATACATATATAGATAGTAATAATAAAAAAATAGGACAATTACATTACAATTACTAGGAAAAAATTTAAATCAGTTCTAATTAACAATTCTTAATTATTTTAAATTCCCTTAAAATTTATTCATGGTCAACATAATTTATCATGTAATTAAATATTTATTTCATTCAATTTCATTAATTGCTTTTTCATGAAATGATAATCTATAGTTTATTTACTTGTGTGTGCTCGTGAAGAAACGGTTACAATCCTGGCTGGTCGGCTGTTAATAATTCTTGGTAAAAGTAGCATTGTAAGCAGAAAGTGTGCCAAGTGATTTGTACCAAATTGCATCTCAAATCCATCTTCAGTCTGAGTTTTGGGACACATCATAACACCAGCATTATTTACTAAAATATTGACTTGTGGCTCATGGTCCAGTATCTTTTGAGAAAATTCTCTTATAGATTGCATTGAAGAGAGGTCACATTTTTGCACCACAATATCACCAGTATTTGGCAAATTAATGCATGCCTGTTTAATATCCTTCATAGCTTCCTCAGCTTTATCAATATTTCTACAAGCCATTATTACTCTGGCACCTGCAATTATTTTATGTATACAAACAATCATTATATTAATGACAAATTATCAATAAAGAACTTAGAGTACTTTTTTGATCAGAGTATAGGAGGAGATGGGGCACTATATGGCCTATGGGATCGAAATTCTTTTTTTTATAGGAAAATAAAATTTAAATTTGTAATACTTACTTAATAACATTTTTAAAATTGAAAATGCTCGAGTTTAATTAAAAAATAGCTCTTATTACTATACATTTAATAAGTTGCTCAACTTGTTATTTAAATGTTGTTGAGTGGGTGTAACTTATTCTATTATAGATGAAAAAAGTCCTTACCTCTTTTGTAAAAATCCAAAACAGTTTCTTTTCCTATACCAGTGTTACATCCTGTTATAATAGCGGTTTTTCCAACCAATGTAGCGGTGCTATAGCATCGTCCACTAAATAAAGGCATATTTATTTTTTAATAAATTAGGTTTTCAATTGTATTCTGAAAATAAAAGCAATTTTCTATAATATATAAGGTAATATATTAATTACCGGATGTTTCACAGTACGAAAAATATGTTCACCGTTTAATATCTCATATTAAAACATATCGGTACCTACCTAAGTACAAGAACGTAGTGGATAAGTTAGATAAGTACTCTTTCGTACTATCAATTGTTATGAATTAACAAAAATGCAACGTCGCGTCGCAAGAGTAGACAAACACAGAACAGACAACTGACAACTGTAAACTGAGAATTATTGAATAACAACTTGCCGATTCGGCTCAGTTATAATTAACGGTAAATTCCACACTTCGACAACCGAACTACTACTCCTTACTCTGTTTCTCACGGTTCTCTTTACTAGCCAATAGCCATCTCGGAGTACATTGGGCACTAGCCATAGCCAATGAGATATATACGGGCTGCAATACATATATTAATGTAGTTTATCTACAATATGAGGATAATTTAAACATATTACTCATCTCTACGGCAGTTACCTACTTGTGGAGACAACAGATTTAAATAGTAAGTAAGTCAGTATGGACGCCTATATTTCACCGATTCTTTGATAAAAACAGATTCTCTGCATATTATTTTTTTATTATAATTTTTTGAACTATAATTCCTACTAATATTGTAAATTTGAACTTTGTATGTTTGTGTGTCAATCATGTCGCAATTTAAATTTAGATGAAATTTCTTATACTGATAGATTATTAGCTGAAGATAGGTACAGTGAATTTTAATTTTAGCA
Organism: Phoebis sennae; assembly: GCA_001586405.1. Taxonomy (NCBI): domain Eukaryota; kingdom Metazoa; phylum Arthropoda; class Insecta; order Lepidoptera; family Pieridae; genus Phoebis; species Phoebis sennae. The sequence continues at coordinate 568,384 of LQNK01001159.1, read as the reverse complement.
TTTACATAATATAAATAATTAGAACATTAGATTTTGCAATTTACGTGGGAATTTTATTTAAAAACAAAATTAATCCAATATGGGTAGTTACAAAAAAAATCTCGAAGCCTAGAGCATTCTAGACTTAAAGAGTAATCTGAATCAGAGTTGCTTTCAATTCATGTATTTAAATTAATTCAGGGGTCTGTATGCATGGTCTCTTCAAACTTCTGATTTCACACATCATTATTTTTCTATTTCAATCAGGCAGGCATCATAATTTCAATTATATGAACATTCACCAAATCATCTTGGTATATGACAACTGTCACCAATGAATGACCGAAATCACCATGAAAGTTATTAATAAATAACGGTCCTTCAGCAGCGATATTTGAATTCGAAAATATTAGTGAATTGAGGACGATGGTGGTGTTCACAGTTGTGGCACCGGTTACTGCATCGTAGGTCAAGTGGGGTCAAGAGTGGGTTTTCGTCAATAAGTTTATGTGACTGTGGCAGTATGACAATGGCGAACCAAACGAACAGTCAAATAAACAAACAATAGGCGGCGACTAAAGGCAATTCAGAGATGAAACTTATAGATCAATAAACATAGAGCAAATAAAATATGAATCCAATTGAGAGTACATATTAATTTGTTTTTTACACCCATTTTCAAAAACTTGAAAATAAAGACTATCAATCGATCACACGCATTTTTTTTCCTGAGAAACAATACATATACTCTCAGTTTCAGCCTATATAACAAGTCCTCAACCGGTTTGATCTTAGTTTTCAATGTGGTAGTGTGTTAATCGGCTCGTTTTAATAAAATAAAAATAACTCTTTAGTTTAATTAGTGAATTAATATTAAATATGTAAGTACATAGTAGTGTCGGAATTATCTTATAGTAGGTATTTTGTTTCTGTTGTATTATTATCCTACTATCCTAACATTGTAAAAACTTGACTGTTTAGATCTATTGCATGATGATAATAGCAACAAACTATTATAGGTATACATACTTAATTTAATCGCGTACGGAAACTGGGTATTTCATATTATAACAATAATATAATTTCAACTTTATTTCCTACCGATTCTTGTTTTATTAACTACGTTTGTTATTATATACTTAATTATGTTGACGAAGCCAAAAGGTAATCCGTGTTCATAAAATAAATTTATTACGATACGATCCACGATTATGTTGTAAAATCAGCACACCGTGTTTAGTGTTTTATTACATTATTTTTATTGTTTTTATTCTGGGAGGTAATTGTTTTTGTAGGATTTTTCGAACTAAAAGCGATTTGCGATTTTACAGTATTGTATATGTATAATATTGAAATTAAATTAAAAACTTTTCAACTCTATCTCGCCGTAGATACCATCCCAACAAAAACATAAATGTGAAATGAAAGCATAGTTCGCGATTTAACTAACAAAACTATTGATATCCATATTGGTGCAGGGTTCTGTTTTTACTCGGGAAGGAAATGAAGCTCCATTTTTCAACAAATTTCATGAATGTAGATTTAGTTGTTTACGAGTTCCGCGGTTAATGGTTCCCGTAAATATACTGTATACAACATGGCACGTTGTCGGCCTTTCTCGGAACTTGGCTGACACGCTGTCACGTTTTTAGATAAAATAGTGCCGGAGTCGTTAATTTGAATGTGATTACATATTACAATAGTGGGGTCAAAGAACATTAAATATAATAGCCATCCGTGCTACAACTTGTTCATTCAAATTGCTGAGTAATATACAATTAATTGTTACCTTGTATCAAATCACTGTAAGGTTAATTTACGCGGAAAGTTTACCAAGAGAACTGGTTTGGCTATATTATAAACATTCCGATACAGTAGGTAAAAATGAATGGGTTTTTGTCACCTGTCTTGTATTCTCTTACTTTTTTTGCATTGAACCATTTGAATTCGTGCTCTAAGGTTTTGTTTGTTTGGATGTAATGAATAGGCTTTAAGACTACTGAACCGATTATGATGAAACTTGGTGTGTATATATTACAGGTAAGAGTTCAGTTTAACAGGCTACTTCTAATCCCGTAGTTGCCACGGGATCAGAAGTTACATCTGTGAAACATCGGGGCGTGGCTAATATATATACATTGATTATTACGTCGAGGGATTAATTATTATAACAAGTATTACTGTATTTGAAGAAATACTTATTAAGTATTACAAACAGTTTGTTTATCAGCAAAACGAAATATATCTGAAGGGGCAAAAAATAAATGCACAAACGACCTTGCTAGCGAAGTTCGATCGTTACCTTAAAACCCTCCCTTCCCAAGACTCCAGGCTGGATTTGGTCTCTAAAAAGAATGATCAATGAAGATTCTACCGTACCCTCAGATAAAAGAATCTAAATGCGTCCGTAGTTGCTAGTTACGAAAAATAATGATCATATTATTGTATATTATGATGATAAGATAATATAAATTGGTATTTTTAAATCCTCACATATCGTGATAGAAGAGCGATTTGAAGAAATCGTGTAGAGTGATAATCGTTAATAGTTGATGCTGACATAAAAGTTACGTAGTGTAGTGCTGTAAGGAGTGTATTTTTATATGGTATTGATATACAATATTTCCTAAGATTTTGTCAGTTAATATTATTTTATCCCCTAAAAAATGTACTTCTCAAAGTAAAACGTTTCATAATATTCTAAATAGGAATCGGAATTCTACTGATGTTCCCTGAGTTATTTAGAAACTATTGCACAAAAGATAAATTAATATAATTAATTCTGGTGGACCCATCCTACTAATATTATTAATGCGAAAGTTTGTGAGGATGTATGTATGATTGTTTTTCTTTCACGCAAAAACTACTGAACCGATAATAATATAACTTGATATACTTATTTACGTATAGATAAGGGTTCGGAACAACATTTGGGCTACATTTTATCCCGGAGTTGCCACGGGATCAGAAGTTACGCGGGTGAAACATTAGTAGCACGGTTAGTAATACATAATATCTATTGTGGTTTTCAACAATATTGTATGTATTCTTTTCTATGTGACTTGTACTTTACGCCGTTTACACCGTCTACTCTAATTTATCAAAATTTTCTTTTTATTTAAAAGATTACTCACACTCTATTATTATTATATTATATGTATATGTAAATATTAAAAAAAAAACAAATCAATCGTTTTGACTTAGCCTAAGTTTCTGTTTATCGTTATTGTTTGTGCTGTGAAGTGTGAAGTCATGTAGAGTAATGACAATTTTTATGGTAAATATGAAATAAGAAGGGATTCTCTGACCTCTAACATATATTTACCTTGATTTTTGTATAAGAAACAAAATCCTCCATTAGTATAAACCTGTAAGTTGCGTTTCGTCACAGATAATATAATACTATACTAGGTTTCGTATTGAAAGTATATTTTTAAACCATAATTTCATTTATTTTAACTGTATATGAAACATGAAAGTTACAATATGGGTACTTGTAATGTATAAAGTATGTTGCTGTTGTGCAGTGTGTATGTTCAGAATACTAAATTGTTTTCAAGCATTGCAGGCGAATCACGCATTTAATATGGAACATACACAGTATGTACGTAACTATCACGGAAATCATGTGTGTACAAATATCATTAAGAGTTTAATATTTGGTAAGGAGCGTATATGTATTTGGAAAGATTTTCAATATTTATTTAGTAATATTTTCTTATAGACAAAATGGATTATATAAGTGGTTGGTGCAAGAGCAAGAGAAGATTGGATGGTCTAACAGTTATCATCACAGGAAGCAATACAGGAATTGGAAAAGAAACCGCCTTGGATTTATATAAAAGAGGTATGTTTTACATATGTTCTTCTTTGTCCGTCACACACTGAATAATATGTATATCCTATGTAACACTATATTATGAAATATGATTAATCTCCTATGATGTTACGTTGTGTTATTTTTATCTATTCACATATTTTTCAATTTCATTTTAGTGCAGTTTAGATTTGCATTGAATGAAATTGATATAAATCACATTTTACAATTAAATAATATGGTTGTACATAATTATATGTATTTAGGGTTTCGAAAGTAAATAGTAAAACCCTATCAATATATAGAATATAGATACTAAAAGTCTATGTACCGTTTCATACAGACATAGATACTTAAATACTGAATATTTTATTTGCAGGAGCTAGAGTAATTATGGCCTGCCGAAATATTGAAAAAACTGAACAAGCGAAATCGGACATAATCAAAAAAGCCGAAACGGAAAAAGAAACAGGAACATTAATTATAGAAAAATTAGATTTGTCAAGTTTGAAATCTGTTAGAGAATGCGCTTTTAGGATATTGGCTCAAGAAGAGAAAATCAATATTCTGATAAACAATGCTGGAATTATGATGATACCAAAGGGCAGAACTGAAGATGGCTTTGAGTCCCAGATAGGGACAAATCATTTTGGTCACGCCATGTTTACCCTACTTTTATTACCCCGGATAATTAAAAGCGGATCTGCAAGAATTGTAAACGTTGCTTCGCTTGCACACTTTAGTACGTATTTACTTAAGTCATTACTTATTTATATATTCTGCAGTTTTTATATAAATAATAATGAATACACAATAGGCATATTTTCGTAAAAACAGCATTTGTGATTCAATACTTCCCTGACGCACGTTTACATTATACTATTATAGGCACGTACGTTGTATTGTATGTAAAGTCTACTAAAAATGGTGTAAAGCAAATTGTTCGCATTTAATGTACTGAATAATTTATAGGGAATACTATTCTATAGTACTAGTGAGAATTCGGACGATAATCTTTAACCGTGACCGACCGGGATAGTTTAATAAATTTATATTCTATACTATGCTACTTGACAGATAGGAGAAAAATATTCTATACCTAATTGCGTTAAGTGCAGATAGCAGGTCGCAAATATTGATATTAAAAATATCAATGTCTTACAAACACAATGATAGATAAGAAGTTCTAAAATTGCCAAAGGAATAAAAATAAAATAACATATTCTACCAATTTCGGACAAATCGCGGTCGCGGCAAAGAACTGGTTTTGTTAACTAGCCCAAGTTGATTAATCAAAAAAGTAATAATAAATTTGCTTCACTCCCATTAAAATGTTTAGGTAAACCGGTACAGGTAGATTCGCGCGGGAAACATGAATATATTTTGTTTGTTTTTGTCAGCACCATCAAGACCTGTGGAACAGAATACATTTTTTCACAGTTACAACAATGAAATTTAAAATCTAATTTAAAATCTAATTAATTAATTATTGATATTTTGGTATAATTTATAATTTTCTTTTATAGTCTCAAACGTAAACGCCAACGACGTGAATTTGGACCGGACTTGGTACGGTTCTGTTAAGGCCTACAGCAGAAGTAAATCGGCTAATATATTATTTGCAAGAGCTATTCATCTGAAATTGAGGGTAAGTTTATATAAATAGCCCACACAAGGAATTCTGAATTTGGAACTTAAAAGTCTTTGGTTATGCATAAATAATACTCAATAAATAAAAAAATAAGAAAAAACATTGACATCGACAGAATGGTTTCCGTGCTGCTTAACATGACCATGACCATGGAAAAGCTCGCTCTCCGTGATATTCTTTATATGTGTTGACGGTGTTTTCGCATTATCTATCTATACTAATATTACAAAGAAAAGAGGAAAGATTTGTTTGTTTGTATTGAATGGACTGCGAAACTACAGGACCGATTTGGATGTAATTTTGTACAGAGATTCTTTCAAACCCCAGGACATAACATAGCTTTTATCCCGAAAATCCTACTGGTACCAGATTTATATGCGGGTGAAACCGCGGAGCTCAACTAGTATTTAATATTGTTTATTCATTCTTATTATAATACAATATTGTAATAATTATCCTTAAAATTCCGATATTTCGAATATTATCTTAGCTGAGTTCTAAATAAGTAATATAATTTAATCATATGAGTACATACCTCTGATTTAAAGCGTTGAATATAATTAAAATTCCAAAAGACGGTCTTCATCGATACTCATTAGAGTAAATTACCTAGATTTTCTTGCCCTACTCTCTTATCATAATTGACTGTGCTAAAAAGTAAATATGTACCTACTTATTTATCTATTATTTAAGGAACGCAATATTAACGATGTCAATACGTATAGCTTGCATCCAGGCGTCGTTCGTACTGAAATAGGCAGAAATTTAAATAGGGGTATTATTTTTGGAGCAACGTGGATATTTAACAATATTGTAAGCGTTTTTATAAAGTCGCCAGAATGTGGCGCGCAGACTACCATATACTGTGCCATAGATGAGGAATGTGCAAATGAAAGTGGACTCTATTACAGGTAACATTAGATATAATACTTCTTCATTCAATAAATAAAAGCTGTGTCATGCTAAAATTACCTACTAATGACAATGATTCTGAAACACGTCTGTATATAATACCTATGATAATGTATATCCCTGCTTAACAGTGTACTAATAATTATAAAAACAGCTCTCAATTCTTTTTATAATTACAGTGATTGTAGCAAAGCCAGAAGATCCCGACAATGTAGAAATGACACAGAAGCTTTGAAACTGTGGGATGTGACAATCGAAAAACTAAAATTACAGAATTATGACCCTCTTGGGAATATTGATCCAACTGAGGCATTGTTTACATTATAATATTATTAAAAGAATTACCTTTTTTCTATATTTTTTTATAGTTTACTAAAACATAAATAAAACCCATAATAATGAATAATAATTATTATAAAACCTTGACTGCTGACACCTCAACTCAAGGTCAGAGCAACATACTTATTACTTGCGAACTAAGGAAATATCAGCTAGAATTCAGGTTGTGTAGTGGAATTAGACTAATTTGTTCTTTACAACTTTTCATACCGAAGGGGGACTCGGGAGGGGGTTTTTTGTTACTCGAGCTGGGGACACAAAGTCACAAAGTTGTACAAAAAACGACACCTCGTAATACCTGAGTAAGATTGTTGTTTCTTATTTTAAAGGAAATCCTTTAAAAATTATAGAAAAACAATGATCTGTCTGCAATACCGTCTTTACCATAAGGGCACACGGGGCCCGTGCCCAGGGCCCCCATTCTCAGAGGGCCCCCAAGGACCAACAATTTCTTTCACATTAAGTTCAATCTCAAAATATTTTGTTTGGATTTTGGCCTAATTAAATTTTTCGTTGATCATTTTTCGATTTATTTAAAAAGTTTGCATAAGGTTAAAAAGATCCATTCTAGAATAAAATAAGTATGCGGGATTGTACTTTATGTTCTTCTTTAGTAATTGTATTTTTCTTTACATTCCAAAAGCGCCCAAAAACTTGTGTGCCCAAGGGCCTCCACATAGTCTAAGACGGCCCTGTCTGTCTGTAGATATGCGTTTCTAAAATAAAATTAAAAACAAAAAACGCACCCGTCTTTGAATACAGAGATTATTCTTATTAATATTGACTAATAATAACATTTAATTTATTTTTCATGTAAAGAATAACATTCCATACGAAATATTATATCATTAAAAAAAGTCTCAAATCGAATTCAAACTGCGCCTTCAGTCGCACCGTATCTGCGTATCTGCGCAAGTTCCCTTTTGGGCTCTGCTACTATAAGTACCAACTGTAATAATTACGTTAACGTTGCGATTTAACTTTGAAAAATTGTTAACAGTTTTAAAACTAAATTATATCATTTTAACGCTTATCGCTTAGTATACTTATATCAACATAATATGACACATTCTAGGAAATTTATTGGTAGATGGAATAACAATAACCCTTAAAATAACTTAACAATTGCCTTTGTGCAATCATAAAATTAATGTAGGTAGGTAACTCTGTATATTTATTAACAGCTACGTAGGTACACAACTAACTAATACTTTCGAAATTTTTTCTTACTCCTTAGTACACTTTTTCGAGCATTACTCTTAATCCGAAAGGTTCCATTTGCTGGCTTCTCACAGAAGAACATCGATGGTAATAGGCAGTCATTGGTAGTTAATAAGCCGCTTCGACGAAAACCCCCACATCTTGCTTCCAATTTGGTAAAATTTCCTGGACACTTGAAGTCCCAGTCTACTTGCTTTTCATTCAAGGGTTCTCCTGAAATTATTCAATTGTAACTAGCTAGGTCCCGTATTTTTACCAGCTTGTATTTATTTCACGTTCTATTCTATGTAATTTCTTGAATCTCAAGTTATCTTTGCACATAATGCTATTAGGCTATTGCTATTATTATTATAAGGGGATAAGGTAAGGATTTATGGAAGAAAAGAGGGAGAGGCATATGTATGAAAGGAAGAGAAATGAGACGGCATTACTGGCCTTGGGCGTCCCTCTCAAACATTGTAGGCTGTAGCGAGAAATAATTGTACACATAGTTTGAGGGAAAAAACAACTTGCCTAATACAGTTCTATAGTGATATCGTTGAAAAAGATCACTAAATCCTAAAAACGCCAGGTCTCCAGGAGTTTTGTGTTGATCGACTTGTTTGAAAGTGTCTCGGATGTATTCCGCCTCCTCCTTACTATCCAGTATCGTGAGGTGTCCCCCAGCTGACAAACAGGTGGAGTAGGCTTCAAACCAATTTTGAGGTTCTATATGAGATATATAGCAAGTTTCATTCGGTCCCAGTTTCCAACCTGCGTAATTGTTAATTGAGAATTTAATATTATAAATGCGAAAGTATTTCTGTTTGTCTATGTCTTCTTCACGCCTAAATCATTGAACCGATTTGGATGAAGTATTAGTAGGTATCTTAATATCTAATGTTACAATAATAATATGTTTTTTACATTTCTAATCTTTTTTTTTAAATCGAGTACAAAAACCTTATTAAACTTTTATAAGATGCAAAGAACTAACAGTCATGGTCATATATTATGTTTTAACGGCTTATAATTAACAATTTTCGCGCGATGTTTTCTGGTTTTAAAATTTATTATTCAAATATAGCATATTACAAAAAAAAATATCGTCTTAATTATTATACACTGCATCATTAATGTGGATAATTACTCACGTGCGTCATAAGTATCACATTCTTCATAATATGAAACATCGGAAGCTTGTATTTTGCAAGCGAATGGTAGATGTAAAGAACAGGGATGTACAAAGAGTCGGCCATTTCGCCGCATGGCTACGCATCGGCCACCATTGTACAAGGGCTGCTTGAGTTCCCATAAAAGATCCAAAATTGTGTCTTGAAGACTGCTGCCTGTGTTTAAAAATTAAGGATATTTCTAAAGTAAAATCTTAGCAGCCTATAATATTAGATGTCTATGCGAATAATAAATAAAATATTTTCTTAGAACATGAACTTTTATACGGCATTAAAATTAAATTTTTATTTAGCCATAAGCTATAAGCATACTGTACACATCAAAGAAGAAATTACGATTTCGAGCGAATATTCTTAATGAATCTTTAGACTTAGTTTTAAGATTTCATAAATAAAATTAAAATAAATTACCGTGCTTTTGCTTACCTTTAATAGTTACAAAAGATCTCTCCGAATACAAATCATGCATACCGACGTATACCCCTTCATATCTCGTTAGTATAGGTGCAATGAGAAGCGGTATACTGTCGGCTTCATCAAGCGTATCTGGAACGATTAATTGCGAACCTTCCGCTTCGCAACGTATCCGGGCCTGATACCAGTCCACTTCTTCAGTATGCAACTTGTAAAACGCATCAAATGCTTTCTCATATCTGTAGTCGTCCCGAAACTTGGGTCTTTGCGACTCTACTCGAAAATGCCAAACTAATATTAAATTACAAAAGTGGGTCAACCTATATTTATAATTATTCCTTTACACAATCATTGTAGAAGAATAAAGTAAATATTGCTTGGATATCTTAAAAGGCGTTTGCAACCATTATACTCAATATTTTTGTCCGAAAGTGAGGATGTTCGTTAGTAATGTTATTATTTCAATAGATTTTTAGAGAATTCATAATTATTTTAAATATTCACCCGCTGCCACTACGGATGGGTGCAACTTAGTTGAACTTTTGTAAAACAAGTAAAAGATTTGCATCATCATCAATATTGTATATTTAACTTACCACTACTGGCAATAATTATAAATATACCGAAAGCTTGTAATCTCAAAGATAACGAATTTATTTTCATTGTTATACATTGTTCGGTATATTTTTATTTATGATACATAACTCACTTTCTTATACACCTCACAAGCTTATCAGTGGTAATGGAATTTTTCTCATTCACCATAAAATTATTCTGCCTTTGAACAATGGATGACGTAAATAATATTTCGAATTGATACACGTGCTTGATTTAGAATAGACTTTATTTTTATTATACATCTAATGTTGTACATTGGCGCATAATATATGAAACATACAGATGATATTATACAATAGTTCTTGGAAATTAATTTGTTTTAATTTTGATCTCTATGTTATTTATAGATTTGTTGTTTTGAAATTTTCAAGTTTATTACACTTAATAACAATTAAGATCGTTACAATGTAATATAACAATTTAGATGTGACATCTATAACAATTCTTAGGTACATTGACATACTTATTTTCGTCAGGATAAATGCTTATAATCATGATAAAACTTGACTTAACAAAACATGAATAATACTCAATTCATTTAACTTATGTACACAAAATCAGAACAACCATTACAAATAATATTAATAACAAATAAAACATAACATAAAATGACTAGGAATATAAAATTTTCCTAAATACTTCATATGAGGCATTTATAATGCCCCAACTGAGAAATGCACGAGTAATGTTGAGCAGAGCTCCATGGTAAAAATTACCAAACTTGGATCCCCTCTTGCGTAAGATATAATTAAATTCATACAGAATAGTTCTGTGTGGCCCACCAAGCTCACATTGCATGCCAATTTTGATAACATTTAATGGATAAAACAAGGTACTTAAAAAGGCCCCTATTGATGCTCCTGCAATAAAATTCTGCAGACTATCATATAGTATACTATCTTGCTTAGGCATTCTTATTTTAATTTCATCTCTAATAATAAAGAACAGTGCATTAGAAGGGCCATTCCTTAGTAAAATTGGGGTGAGTCCTCTATAAAATTCTTTTATCCCATAAAAGTTTGAAATGTGGCTAGCAGCATGAGCAGTATTCTTAAATTTACTATGATATTTTGGATGTATAAGCAGTGTTTGAATTCTTTCAAAAGGCATAAGTGTAGCTTCAAAGCATCCAGCAACAACACCAGCTATGGTTTTGGAGATATATGGATTAATTTTTTGATCCAAGAGAGGTTCTAAGCATTCATCATAAACACCAAACATGAGAGACATAGACAAAGACCTTTGCAACAACGGTGGCAACATCCCCCTGTATAGATAACCCAAACCTTCCTTCTGAAGTTGATTTAATGCAAATGTTGCTTCCACACCATGCATCATCTGTGCAAATAAAATTATAAATATATTACACAATAATCAATATTGCTTAACATGATTATTAAATCAATAGCTAGTTGTTGAAGTATTAGAGGAAGGCTTCAAGATTATAATTTAATGTTAAAGAATGTTTATAATACTATAATATAATACACACATTGTTTTAAATACAAATAATAAATTGCATTACAAATAATAAATAAAAATGTTATAAATATTGTACCTGTCTAAATATGAGTTTATTTAATGGATAACTGATGAGAATATTACAGAAGGCTGATCCACCACCACATACAAACTCCTTCCAATGGTGGGAAAGGGTCTGTTTTGGCATTGACACAGACATAGTGCCTTCTTTGAGACAACTTTGGTCCAAGAGTTGTCTTTCGGACATGTCCTGTCCCCTGTGATCACATGGCATTATTTTTTTACATAGGTCATCTGAAATAAAAAAAAAATATGATTATGTTATTGCTTCATTATAACTAGGGTAAGTATGTTTTCTATTTATTTATTTTGATAAAATGAGGTTAGTTAGTATGACACTATTTACCTGAATAATGAAGATGAATATAATAATAATTAGTTACGTATTATGCGAAATTCGCTAATTTTTGTCAATGACATGACGAGTGTCTAAAGTGCAGATTTTCATGATAAACATCTATCCGTACAAAAGAGCACAACAAACAAACACCGTGATATTTATATATTAATAACAATCACTTAACTAACTTTGTTTGTCGGTTTTTCTTTCAAGATTTTTTAAATAATATCGTAGTCTTCCTTTCACTCAAGTCTCCATCACAAGTTCAAAAATATCTAAATGTCAATTGTCAGATATCACGTCTCATATGTCAACAAACCTGACTAAATGTCACAAAATATTCTAATTACATGTGTTTTTTCAAGCATATTTTACATATTTTTGATGTTCTTTTAATTTACCCTGACCATATAAAATGCTTTTGTGTTTTAAATTGCGGTATTTAAATTGTAGGCACTTAGATTTTAAAAGATTTAGGAGCCTCCCATAAACCGATTCACTTAATAGTTAATTCACTCCGAGGTTTTCTCTGTGCCCACTGGCTTGTGTCAAAGTCAGCTTGTCAAGTCACAAATGTCAGTTTGTTATATTTTGTTTGGATTATTCCGTGTATGTTAATTATTCATTTCAATATATTTTAATACTTAAAAATTCGACGTAAGAATAAAATTAATAGCATTCATTATAGTTAAAAAATAGTTTGAACTAGCCATGGCAGCAGTCTTAAAGAAAAGAGCATTAGCAGAGTACAATAAATCCTTCCAGGTAAGTGATCATATATCCTCTACCCATTAAGGATTTAAAGTTTGCAGTAGAACAATCAAAGCACACTAGCTTATTCAGGTGTATTTATTAAAATATCAGAAGTAATATGCACCAGTTCAAATTGATATGATATAGCCATAAAGTATGACACTTTTGGTTATTTAAATGTAATTCAAATAACCAAAATGCACATATAAGAAAAATCTAAACATTATTTCATTAAAATGTTTTAGGATGGACCACCTTCAAAGAAACTACACTTAGCTAAAAAACCACTAATAGGCAGTTCAGCTGCTGCATTTGTTGGCCTTCTGGAGAAATGTAAATCAAGCGATGAAGCATTGCAGTTATTACTCAGAATCTCAGATTGCCTACAGTTTCAAGAATCTGATGTTGAGGAAGCTATCAAAAAACTCTCAGAACACTTTCAATCAGAGGAAGAGTCTGTGGTCAGAGTGAAAATATTATGGCTCTTTTGTGATATTGGTTTGGAATGTCCTGGAGCAAATTTAAATCATTTGATTGAAGAAACTACACATTTAATAAAGAATGAAACTTCTCATAAGGTAATATCTTATTAATCATTTTTAAATTAACATTAATAAAAAATACAAATATCTTTATAAATAAATATTTGAGTGAAATTAATTTTGAATTGAGTTGATGATTCATTTCTTCCTAACCAGGTTATTGCTCAAGGAATTGCCACTCTACTAAAATTGGGTTGTAAGCTATCTGATGACAAAATTCTCATGACAAGATTGGTAGGAGTAGCCAGAGATAATCTAAAAGACACCAGCCACCAGGTCAAATGCAGATGCCTGCAGCTCATCAGTGAATTGTACCCGATATGCCCAGAAATTGACAGAACCACAGAGATGATTGCAGAGGCAGACATCATTGTTAAACTGCTCAGTGATTATAGTAACGCTGAGGTAAGATAGACAACATTAAGTTAAAATTACACTTACAAAAATCTTTTTCTTATAAATGTATGATGAATACACTTAAAGTATTTAATACAATAGTTTAAAGCAAATATAAAAATAATTTAGAAAACGCCTTGCTTACATCATTCTTGATATCATTTTGAACATTATTAAAGTCATTTAATTCCTTTCTTAGCTTTTTTTTTTAAATATCTCATATATTAATTAATGATTGGTGGTAATAATGAAGAGTAATAATAAATTTATTAATTGTATTTTCCAGGATGCAAGAGTACGCTGTGAAGCATTCCAATCTTTGCTAACATTACATGGACGTGGATTAACACTCAGCGCTCAGATATATGAACATGTGTGTGCAGCATTGTCTGATGATTATGAAATTGTGAGAGAGGTTGCTCTCAAATTGGTCTGGCTGCTGGGAAATAAATATCCAGAAAAGTAATGTACAATGTTATGTTATTATAATTTTCTTAGAATTGATTACATTACATATGTTTAAAAAAACTAGAGATGAAAAGGATATCCCGTAACTATCCAGTATAGAATAATGTAGCATTAACACTGGAATGCACTTAAATATATCCTAACTTGTTTACCACTTACATATTCAAATCAAACTGATAACATCTTGTAACGCGATTAAAGGCATATCAGGCAGTCGACGATAGACGTTGCTAATAACAATTATTTATTTTCAGCACTGTTACCCTTCAAGATGGTGAAACCACAATGCGTCTAGTAGATGACGCGTTTATCCGCATCTGTTCCGCTGTCAACGACCTGTGTATGCAGGTGCGAGCTCTGGCTTGTACATTACTTGGAACTACCAAATCGGTGTCTGATCGGTTCCTATTGCAAACCCTGGATAAACAACTTATGAGTAATATGAAGGTATGTGGCTACTAATAGTGTATTCTATTTCATAATACATAAAAAATATTATAAAGATTGCAAAGCTAGTGTTAAAAATCCACAATACCAATCCATTGTAGTTAGATAAAATATGATGTTACTTTTTGTAATACAATAGAAAAAGAAGACTGCCCATGAGCGGGGTGCAGAGTTAGTTCGTTCAGGGGCGTGGGCGAGCGGGCGGCGCTGGGCGGACGACGCGCCCGGCCAGCTGCTGGAGCAGGCCACCGTGCAGCTGCTGCCCGGAGGTGCTGCAGGGGCCTTCGTGCACGGGCTGGAAGACGAGTTTATGGGTGAATATACACATTATACTGGGATGTTAGTGTGTGTGTGTGGGGAACGACGCTGGGCGGTCAACACCTGGTCTCCTGCTGTAGCAGCAGGTGCAGGCGACCGTGCACGGGCTTGAAGACCAGTTAATCGGTGAATATACACAGTATACTGGTGGAGCGGTGCTCGGCCAGTTGCTGAAGCTAGTCACTGTGCAGCTGCTGTCGGGAGTTTATGGTTGAGCACAGTATACCGGAGTTGAGTGTGAGTGGGCAGCTTCTTTCATGGACATGGGAGGTGGGAGGCGCTGCGGGTGCATTCGTTCGACTATGGGAAAATATGGATACTCCATGACTGCTTTGTTGATTTTCACAAGGAACCTTGTGCTTAAACCCCAGTGGAGACATGAAATAAAAATGTCTTGATCGGACAATTCTATATTAAATGTGAATTCTTAATTTTCTAAAAAATATAATGTTGTATCATTTAAATTTCTAGAGGTTCGCACAGCTGCGGTGGAAGCAGTATGTGAACTCTCAATGGAAAATCCCATATTTGCAACAACGTCACTCGATTTTCTTGTGGACATGTTCAACGATGAAATTGAAGATGTTCGTCTGAGAGCTATTGACAGCTTGACCAAGATATCTTACCATATAGTGTTGCGAGAGGATCAACTGGAAACTATACTCGGGGCGTTGGAGGTAATTTGAGTTTAATTTAGATGTTAATAAGACATGTTTTACAACCAATTTTAAGGTCCATGAGTACTGGTGTTTTTCAGACATAAGTCATTATATTAATACATGTTTAATACCGAATTCTACTTTTTGAAGTAAAGGCTGTATTGCAATTATTAATATTTTACGATTTTTTTACAGGATTACTCAATGGATGTGAGGGAGGGCTTGCACAGAATGCTTGGCTCTTGTACAGTCGCATCAAAGACTTGCTTAGAAATGTGTATTGATAAAATTCTAGAGAACCTCAAGAGGTATCCGCAGGTATGAAATTATTTATTAACTATTGTTTGCTTGTTAGTTTGTATTATAATATTTTTTATAGAAATTATTAGGCTAGCAAAGCCGAAGATTTAGTTCAAATAATTCAAGCTATGTGATTATATACATATATGTAAACATAGAAACTTTCTTCTTTATACTAGCTGCTCCGCGCAGCTTTGCCCCTGTAGCATAAAGTTAAAACACCTTTAATATAGCCAATGGTAAAATAATATTTCAATCAATCCAGTTAGTCTCGGAGACTATTCAATTCAAATAAAGGAACAAATAATTAAATCTTTCCGTTTTTTAATATTTTAGGGTGATTTTCACAGTATTGATTTATTTATGAATTAGGATAAACGCTCAACGTTCCGCTGCGTACAACGCATGGGCAGTAAGCACGCGACGCTCGTACTCCCGCTGACGACCAGGCTGTTGGGCGTGCACCCTTTCTTTGATATGCCCGAACCGGATGTGGAGGATCCATCCTGTATCCTTTTATTATATTTGCACAAGATTTGATAATCTAGATCCGTGTTTCCTAATACAGGTGCAATTTGATAAGTTTAGGGGGGCAATGATGGAATAGACTTGAGACGAATGTAACCTTTTCTTTGCCTAAAACGTATTAGTTTATGTTTCTGAAGTAAACAAACTAATGTTTGGTTGGGAAATACTTATCTAGACTAGAATATTGAAGAAAGTTGATTTATTCAGTTTATTTACTAAAACTATTTCAAAATCTATTATTAAATGTAGACAGTGCATGATTAAAAACTTATGCTATGTCCGTTATGAAATCTACAAACTTGGTTATATACGAAACATAAACATATTATAGGTTGTTTTGGAAATTGGAACTCTTTTTCGCATCTGTTATAAAAAATAAAATTGTATCTCATTACGAAAAGTGTAGCATTACGACGAATATGAATACATTAATATATTCCTTAGTGAATAATAAGACATGTGCGTGCTGATCCTGGTGCTGAACGCGGCGCAGCACTGCACCACGATGCTGCCGCTGTTCGAGGAGCACACGGTCAAGCATTACACGTACTTGCGGGACACCATGCCGCATCTTGTACCACCGCTGCCTATTGGTGAGTTAACTGGAATGGGTTAACAGTACAAAAAGGGTAGTTATAGATAGTGCCATCCACAACGACGCGTCTCACCAATTTTTGATTTTGGAAATATTTTACCCTGATCGCAATACTTTGTCCTGGTTAGTCTATTTTTTTAATGTGCGTGTGCACACATGGGTAAGGAGTGTGTGCCTAGAAAACTTCACACAAGCGGAAACTTCTGGAACTGCGTGAATGTCGTTAGTTTGAGACACGCGACTATGTCTGTGTGCGTATTACGTGCGTTGGTATGAAAGGTGAAGATCAATTTTGTGATTATTTCATTGGTTTACTTTTTTGTTTACATTATTTTTTTTTAATTTGCATTTTAATTTTTTTCAAAATCAGTCGTCAGTCGAACTCATTCTTTCAAGACTTTTTGATATGGTTAGTCAGTAGTTAAAAATTCGGATTATCCCTTGGAAAACTCAATCTGTACAACCACATTTGAATGTCTCAGGGGACAACCAATACTCCCGCAACGAGAAGAGCGAGACGGCGACGGACGACACGGCGGTGCGCAAGTTCTTCGACACGGTGCTGCAGCACATCGACAACGTCACGCTCTCCACCGCCGTGCGCATGAAGATGCTGCAGTCTGCTGAAGAGCAACTCAATAAGTAAGTTAGCTAAGTTACCTCATTGAAGTTGTATGCCGGGTGGCTTTTTTTCGTATTGTAGAAAAAGGGATTAATACGAATTTTTGAAGAATTAAAATCAATTGTATTTAAATAAATAAACTTTAACGTGCTAGAAGTATTAAATATCCAAAATAAATAATAAAACTTGTCAAAGCAATTTTCCTGCACTGTAAAATTGGGTAATTTTTACCGCGCTTTTCATTAGGGTGCATAATACTTTTTTATTTCTCAGTAAAAAGAGGAAAAAAAATGTGTTTTATTGTTTTTATCTTCTCCGCACGTACTATAAATGCCTTTCTACATACCCTTTCTCAAACTGACCGCAGGTATAAGTAATTACGTTGGGATTTATTATGCGATCACAAATACTGGCTCGACAGTAAGCCTCTATAACTTCGTAATAAATTTTTAGTTATATGTTAACTTTTTGTGATTTGTCAGGTTGGCGGAGATGGAGCCGCTGGTGGCGGGTGCGGCGCAGTTCACGGCGCTGTTCGCGCGCTGCGTGCTCGCGCTGCACACCGCGCTGCGCCGCCCGCCCGGCCCGCCCGCGCACGCGCTGCAGCAGCTCTCCGCTGACTGTCTCAGGTACTGACGACACACGGCGCTGTTCGCGCGCTGCGTGCTCGCGCTGCACACCGCGCTGCGCCGCATGGTTGAATCTATATCATTTATCACCTAATCATAATTATTGAGTCTTCATGTTTTCCTTATAATTGTGCTCTTACAAGTCATATATCGATTATTTTATTCAAGTCATGGTCCTCTCCACAGATTGCAACATCAATTCAGTGGCGTATCCGAACAGGAGAGTGCTTGTGTATGGCAATTAGCGTTGCGAGTGTCCGCCGCACGACTGATCGCCGCGGTTGAAAACGCCGCGACCGCGGGGGTGGGGCCTAACGCTATAGGGGCGGGGACTGGGGTCATGGCAGCAGTCCCAGGGCCAATGGGGACGGGGGCTGTAGGCGCGGGCAATGTTGGGGGCAACGCGGCTGCGATCACTGCGGCCGCTGCATTGACGCATCACGCGGAGTTGCTTGATAGGCTTCTGGCTTCAGCTGGTAAGTGTAATATTATTAAAATATTAAACCAATGACCACTGTTCATTATTATAATTTTGCTTGTACTCTTTAAATGCTCTTTGTTTTTGATTAAATAAAAAAAAACAAAAAATATTAAAACAGAATTTTATTTATTGTATAGGTATGGAGCCAGAGCCGTTCACGATAGCGGTATTCCAGCAGTTGTCAGCGAGCGGTGAACATAAGGCGCCTGCGTTAGCTCGTGCATTATTGCCGCTACTACGAGCCGCGCCTCCACCGCTCGTACCACGCCCAAATCTGAAGGTTGGACGTCTCTTTCACTCGCATGCTTCTTGTCTCTCTTTCTCTTTCACACATACACAATACAAGATGCCTGCATTACCGTGCCACGCCCCAATCTAAAAGTTGTACTTCTGTTTCACTCACACGTCACTCTCTTTCTTGCTCACACACATACAAGGTGTCAGCATTAGTGTACTGTTGCACTCTCATGACTTCTCTCACTCACACACACACACACACACCAATACACGACGCCTACGTTAGTGTATTCGTGCCGTTACAACGAGCCTCCACCGTTTATGCCCCGCCCCTATCTGAAGGTTCTCTTTTTATTCAAATACATATCAAGGGTCCCGTGTGATACCATCGTCAGTACCACAAAAAAATGGGCTGCACTTTTACACATATTTTTCTAAAAAGCAAAATAATTTACAAATCGTTTTCTGTGCGATGTTTGGATGTTTTGCGCTTTGATTTTAAATTATATACGTTTTTAATAATTAAATATTTCATATTATTATATTTTTTCTATACCAGATACGAATGTGCACAGCGACGATCATAGAGCCGGCCACAGACAACGACACAGTGCTACGTTTCTGCGCGGGTCTCATTACGGGTGTAGGCTTCGAGGCAGAGGTGCTGAGGGTCAAGGATCCCAGTGCCATTCGTATTCGAGTCGCCTATCCGGATAGACGCGTGCATGCGCTTGTGCCCCCTAGAGACCATTTGAGACCCCTCGACCATCAGAATACTAGTGAGTTGTTTATAATAATTGTGTAGTATTGTAGATACAGTAATGTATTATATAGATCACAGTAATACTTACCATCAGGTAGTTCATTAAAAAAAATGCATATTAATTAAAGATTTGGGAAGAAAGAATGTAGGATTTTTACTAGATTAAATGAATGATATTCATTTAAAATAATTAAAGTTTTTTTTTTAATCTATATTTTTAAAGGCGTTTTTATCCTCTTGGATACGTCAAACCCCATCGTAACTTATAAAGTAATATAATACTAATCTAATAATTATTTACACCTTAAACGAAATCACTGACTAGGGATCTCTTACCACAAATTAAAAAGTTGGAAAAGTTTATGTGTACAATTAGATATCCTCATATAATTTTCTTCATTCCTCAAAACTACAGTTTTGTAGTAAATTAATGTTGTCAATTTCATTAACTTAATATATTCAATCGTAACTCAAATCCTTTGATCATAATTATTATTTACAGACGATGACGGTACAGAGAACGTGCGACTCCTTACAAAAGTGCTAATCTCCCACTGCGTATGGACTGAGCCGTGCGGGGTGGATATATCCGTGTGTCTGGCTGTGGAAGAAGGCGCCAGTCGCGAGGCCGCGCCGCTCGTGGAACTGTGCCGCCCTGTGCGAGTCACTGTCGCACCCAAACCCATCAAACGGGGCATTTAAGACCAAAATTTGCCCAATTTTTTCTAAATGTCTGAAGCAAAGAAGACAGAGGAATTGGGCATTTGAAAAAAAATTTGAACATTTTGCTGTAATGGCATGTGGAGCTTATATAAATGGAAAATGAGCCTGAAAGTAGGGTGTAATGTGGACTTTTTGACTGATCAGTTCAGTAGCTGTGTCATTGCAATTGTCAAATTCAAATAATAAATTCACACAGATTTAAATACATACAAAAGGGCATTTAAAGCTCAATATTTTGTCCAGACTTATTTTTTTTTCATTGTGTATATGATATCCAGTTATTATTTGATTTCTTCATTGATTACTTTTTTAAATTCATCTCATTTTAAAATATTTGTTGTAGAAATGTAAATATAGGTTAGAAAATAAATCTTGATAAAAATAATTTACACAACTAATATGTATTGCTGGCAATATGACCCTTGAATAAATTAAACAGTATTTGCACATATATAATAGCAATTTTTATAAATATCTTTGTCTAGTACTTAGATAAACCCCTTCAACCTGATGAAAAATAAAACAGCTGGAAACTTACAAAAAATATGTTTTTTATTATATTTACAACATGAATACATCAGACAATTTACTGAACTTAGAAATATACAGTACATGGACAATGTAATAACATTTTTTTTACAAAGATAGCAGTGTTTATGTACTCTAATCTCAGCTCTTTATTATTAGATAAAAAATAACATAATTTAATAAATTTGATGAATAAAATATAATACCTCGAATAATATATATTGAATACAAATATGTGACTATTTTTAGTAACTATTGGAACACTTAAACTTATAAATAAATCACAATTATTCTTTATCAATGGCCAATAATTCAGTCCGAGCTATACAATTGTAAATAATTTGCTTGACACCAGGCATCCAGATTCCCACTGAACTGACATGGTCCACCATCAGGGCCTTATGGATTTCATCAGCCTCTCTTGATTTATCTTCCTTGAGAGCTAGAAATGATAAATTGTAAGAAATAACATATGATATCAGCATATATCATAAAGTTCCTGTACTGAGTAATAGTTCTGAATACTATGATTTTTTTAATTATTTTATTATTCAATTAAAATGTTTGTCATAAAAATTAAGACAAAATTAACTGAATTAATTTCTACAAATATATTTATTGTAATTACCTAGTGCTAAATCATGCATTTTCAAATGAACTTGTGGATTCAACTTTCCACCTTTCCACATCTCTTCCATCAAATTGATTTTCTTTCTTATACCCTCTGCCTTTGCTCCTAATTCACTACTATTATCTAGTATTTGTAACAATGTGTCTTTTACTTCTTCAAGAGCCCTTTCACTGTCAATTTGGATACTTTCATGTGCTTCAACATTGGTTGATACATTAGTCACAGGTGGTGGTACGAGGGGTGTTATTGGTAAAGGAGCTGGAATGGGAGGAATATTTACAGGTGGAGTATTGGCCACGCCGCTGGTATTTGATAATGGAAATGCAACCCGTTTGTTGAGAAAATTACGTGGTCTGTTCGGAGTCGTCTGTTGGGCACTGTAAGTGAAAGTAGGTGGGTCATTCCAGCCGGGGTCGAATGGTACTGAAAATATTTAAATGCAATCTTTCAATACTGCTCAGATGTTTTTATTTTATGAACACAAAAACAGAAATAAATAAATAATTAATTACCTTTGTTGTTTGATACACTATTTTCACATTTATCCATTATGATTTATTACTATGCACCTCAGTCGTATGCAAGATTTTTGTAATAATTACGACGTATTTACATAAAGCTTATATTCTTAAAAAAATTTAGTTGCGCTTATTCATCAAATAAAAAATATGGCATGATCGCAAAATATTGAACTCGAGCAGTTTCTTGACATTTCATAATACTGACACTGACAAAGTGACAAGAGAAGATTGACACAGAGAAAAAAGTAAGGAATACTTCTTAAATTTTATTTACCTACGTAGAAAGAGACGAGAAGATGTAAGTGTAATTACGGTTTAAGTGCAGAAGAAATATTTGTATCTTGGCCATGTGCCCTAGACATGCATGATTATCATACTACTGATTATAAACATTTGTATACTTTAAACATTTCTTTACTTCTTAAGTTACTACGACATAAACACTTGTTTGATTCAAACACATTTTAAGAAGTATATAAGTATAGTAAGTGTATTTAGTGATTGAATACTATTAATAAAAGATGTGGAACTTATAACATAAAGAAGTATTTTTCCGATATTATTTTTCTGTGATTAGTCTAGTTTGAACGCACTTATAGAAACATATCTTGTCATGCGTCAGTGGTCAAGTTTATGTCAAATTTCAAATAGCGAGAGAGCTAGTTGTTGTGAAAATGGCAATTACGAAGTTTTTCGGCATTGAAATGAATATATTAGCTTTAGTATATTTTTTAATTTTATGTTGCATCGAAGTAACAGAAGGTCAGTTTATATAAAGCTTGTTTTAATTCATATAACACTATTTCTTATTCAGAGTATACGGGCATGCTTTTAACAATTACGTGGCCCAATCTTAGGGGTGGATGTGTATATACCAATGATCACTACTCGTTATTAAAGAACTAAAAAAATAACTTAAATTACAGGATCGAAAGCGGAATTTGTAACGTGCGGCACAATTTTGAAATTAATAAATACGGATCTTCGTTTGCGGCTTCACTCGCATGATGTTAAATATGGATCAGGTTCTGGTCAACAGTCCGTCACAGCTGTCGATGTATCAGACGATCATAACAGCCATTGGCTTGTGCGAGCCGCAATGGGAGAATCATGCAAGCGAGGGTAAGTCTCTTCCTCTATACTTGCACAAAGTAACAATCATTTACATGGTTTGAACACGATGTTACTGCTTGATAGTTTAAATTTAGTTTTACATAGCTTAAATTTCATTGTCCTAAATCTTGATTTTATATTAGAATTTGTGTGTCATAATGACAAACATTTTGAAGCTATTCCTGTGTTCTAAGATCTGCTACTCTTGCTTTTTTTTTAAAAATTATTGTTAACTAATTATATTTTATTTCATAATCTTACAGTGTACCCATTAAATGTAATACAAACATAAGATTGCAACATGTATCTACGAAGAAAAATTTGCATTCCCACTACTTTTCATCTCCTTTGTCTGGAAATCAAGAGGTATCCTGTTATGGTGATGATTTAGGGGAGGGAGACAGTGGGGATAACTGGACAGTTGTGTGCAACAATGATTACTGGAGAAGGGATACTCCTGTTAAGTTTAGACATGTGGATACCTCTGCGTAAGTATTAAATATGAGCAAATATTTTAATATCTCAACAAACTAGTGAATCTGTTTAGTACATTTATGGTAGTTTAATCTCATTTAGATTATAATTAGTGAAATCCCTGTAAATGCAGACATTAGACATTATTCAAAAAGTAATTTTTATTGCCACTGCTTAAAGTTATATTGCAATTTTTTGTGCATACATTGAACTTTTTTATTTTAAATTTCATTTTTATAAACCAAAATTTTAACATGGTAATTTTATTTAGATTTTTGGCTGGCTCAGGAAGAACTTTTGGTCGACCAATCAGTGGTCAAGGTGAGATAGTTGGAGTAACATCCCAGTATGGAGCTTACACTGACTGGCAAGCTAAGGAAGGTCTCTTTGTACACCCCAGTGATGACTTTCCCAACCAGGGAGCAATACATACAGAATTATAAGATGCTCAACTAGTGTATTTTGTATTTTTATAAGTTGTTACAATAGAGCTATATTAAGATGTTCCTTAGTCAATGTTTGTGCAAACATGAACATGTTAAAGTTAATATAATTTTATCTCTCGTATAATCTATATTATAGTAGGAAACTATGTTTATAAAAGAATATAAATGGGATAAAATTATATTGGTAACAAATATTCCAGTGTGAAAAATAGATGAATGCGTTTGGTACAAAATTAATAATGATTGTAATTGTACTGCCAAAGATAAAGTTTACTATAGACATAGAAAATGTCCACAAGTGTTTAGAAAATTTTCCCAATATATCAGGAGCTATGTAAGAACTTAAAGGAAAATAGTGTAAAGATAAAGTCAAATTTATATTTTTTTTTGGCTTATGAATATATTGTTTTATTTAGATTTTGAGGTATCATGACTAACTGTAAACATGCAAACATGCATTACAAGAATTATAAAATGCATGTCATTGATGATTTGTATAGTTTTTTTTCTGTTTAGGCTTTATAACTGTCAGGTTATTACAATATAAAAATTTCATTTATTACTTGATTATTGTAATATTTTTCCAAGTTGAAAAACTAAATATATCTAGTACCATAGATATGCACAACTAGTATCTTAATAATTTATATATGATGTGAAGTGAGAAGTAAATGTGATAATGAAAAGAGTTGTTTTTTTGTACTACAAACTTTATTGTCAAATGTTTATATTACATGAGGTAATCAACCTCCAGAGAGTTACAAATGCAGTGCTTCAAGAGCATCGAATTAACAATAATACTGAGTCCATTCGCTTTCTTACAAAAACAGTAACAGAATGCACAATGATTTTGCTAAAATTTAGTGGGGAATTTTTCGAAAAAATATTTCTTTCTACTCGGCTTCGATGATGGTGAAGCACGAAAACTTATAAAATAAGTGTTTACAAAACTAAATAAAACATTACAAATGATATCTCTTGATGCACCCGGCAATCAGTCACGGTGCGTACTATAATTCCTAATCAACATGTCTAAAAATATCGAACTCAAGGAAATAACTTCTAAAAGGCACTTTCGGGTGCGCCACCCTTACCATAAAGAGGTATTTCAAAATGTCCATTATACATATCTAGTGCAGTGATTTATTAAAATCATTAAATCTAGTTTCTTTTAGTAATACAGTAATCCTCGATAGAGATGGAAGTCAGTCAATATTTTTACTTCCATCTCATTCTAAGAATATTTATTTTCACTATAGACAATGGTTCTCTATATCATATGACTTTTGGTTTAATCAGAAAATCATAAAAATAAATAATGTTTTAAAGAAAAAACAATGTCCTATTTGTTTTCAGAGAGCTTAGATGCTGGAAATAATGTAAGTAAAACATGGTTAAAAAAGATTAAATCTATGAAATATAATTTAAAGTATCTATGAGAGTGTGAGCACACTATCCTATAAGTTAAGATCGAATATTGAATTCATTTCAATCAAAATAACGGTCAAGTCGCGCGTTTTAGCATAGCTTGTTCGCTAATACACTGTTTATTTTCTCTAGCGCGTATTTGAGATTCGTGTAGAGTTTCTTGTCGCATCCGTGTTCTTCTATCGTCGTGAATCGGAATGTCCTGAAGTTCTTCTCTACGTCGATGTACGTGACGGCTTGCATCAATGGACATAGAATAATCTTTGTGTGGTCTTGGAAGTTAATCTGTGAATTTAATTTTTCACTTTAAATACACAAATATTTGGTAAAAATACGAATCGGTGTCAAACTTTGTAAAAAGTAGTTAATACAATTATTCTTCTATATAGACATACATTACTTTCTATAATATATGAATAGTATTTGAAGAGTGGGCAAGGAGTAGATTTTAGTGTTGTGTATCAAATATTACTTGTTTGAGGTTTAACAAACATGCTCAATCTTTTAAATGTACTTATAATATAGTGCATGTAAATTAATGTATTCCCCTTATTGTTTCACATTTTAATTAGTTTTTAAACATCAATTACTGTAATCGTATATTACGTTGTTTCATTTAAATTATGTGCCTAGTTATAATCAATTTTAATTAGGATTTGTAACAATACGAATTTGTTGAAGTAATTGTGTTAGGATGATATTACTTACCTGTAACGTTCCATTAGTCAGGTACATGATGACAGCTAGCGTGGTTCTGAACCACTGGTGTAGATGCGGCAACCGAGACAGGCCGTCGCTCTCTCTTACTGGGACGGACGCACCTGTGAATACATTCATAATATATCCACATAATTTTATAGATTCTATGTAGAAATAAGTTTCTACTTTTTTTTATAACTGAGGATACAAGAATTTGTTTTTAACTGAGGTTGGATCCTCCGCCCATGAACAATTAAATGAGAAGTATACAGGTAAGAAAACGATTCATTTTCAGGTGGAAGAAAAGGAGTACATATTTTGTTTTAAATTGTTATTGATTTTTATATTTTGATGCATATAACATACATAGGGGCAAGCAGGGCATTTTATGTATTCTACCTTTTATAAAAACCTTTAAAAACGTTGTTAATGTGAAATTGGGAATCCTTATCTACCAATGTTATCTCAACATTTGCATAAATTACTTAAAAGCAACTACAATGTTACTGCTATTTCTTGATAAGCAAATAAGGTTCTATATTTAATTTACTTTTAAGCTGGCTTATCTCACCTTTAGGAATACTAAAAAAAAATTATGTGGATATTTGTATGAAAAAGTTACTTGTCTATACTCACTATACTAGTTACTTTTCTATACTTTGTGCATGGAATAAAATGTATATAAGTTATTTTTTGGTTTATCAAAACTCACCCGCTTTCATGAGATGTTCAGTCATATATCGTCTGAAGTACGTGAGGAGTTTCATCTTCTTGTCAAGCTCCTGTGGATATTCGCGCATTGTCATGTACTGCTCCTGGCCCTGCCGGTTGATGTAATGCACGTTTCTGCGAAATAAAACAGTTTTTAATATATGAATCTTGATCATAAAATATTTATAATTGTCAACTAATAAGTAATATGTGATGATTTTTATCAAAGAGCAAAAGTTATACACTAAAGGATGCTACATGATAATGGATGATCGAAATCATACTTCTAGCAATTTCCGTGGGAGCTTAATGCATGCATATTATTACACAAAAACACATGATAAATTTAGTGGTATTGTTCATCATTGTGCACACACTCTCATCACACTATTGGTATTTGGTAACCGATCGCCGACACTCACACTCTCGTGATACAGCTAGTATTTAAAGGTACGATTTTAACTTGACTTCAAGTCACACCAGGGCGACATTACTTTATTATGATGAAGTGTCACCATGACGTCACAATTTTTAAATCGCGATGTTGAAATGCTTTTGCCGCTTAGCATATTACCGCTTCCAAACATGATTCCTCAGAGCCTAACAGCCGGCCCATACTGAGATTCGTATTGGTAGAGGATCCCGCCTATTCGCTGGAGTAACAATACTATCCTCCACAGTGACAAAGATACTCACACTCCATTAGCCAACATGATCAGTTTAGTGGTGTCGTTGAACATGACGCCCACGCTCTCGTCGCACAGCTGGTAGCCGAAGCCGTACTTGTCGCTGTAGTCCACCCATTTTCCGACCCACACGAGCGGTTGGGCCGCCGGGTCGCTCAGCTCGTCGGTCAAGTACTCTGGTCGGCATTTCAGCTATAAAATTAAAACAATTATGAATACCGTCAAAGAAATAATGCTATATATTTACATTGGGGTATAAATAGACGACATTGTTTAGCAATAGATATTTTTAAATAGGCCACTCTAGGCAAGTGGGACATCCAGTTCAACTGTTGGGTAAGTGACTACCGCCGGCCTTAAACATCAGAAACAACAAAGTGCCACAGGTGCTTTGGACGTTATTACGAAAGAAGTTGAAAAATTGTTTGATGAGAGAAAAGAGAGAAATAGTACAGGAAAGGAGGAATGTGATGGCCTTCAATGCCCCCTTTTCTGACCATATGATAATTGGTCAACCTATTTCCTATGGGGATTGATAAATTCTCCATTGCTTGGCCCAATTCATGCTGAACTTCCATTCTTATATTTTATAATTTTACTCAAACAAAACAAAAAGATAATAACAGCAAAGATATAATAATTTATATTTGAAATTTAATTCATAAAAGAAATTTCACACATATCTCTAAAAAAATACAGTTGGTAAATTGTGAAAATAAATCATGAGTGATATATAACGGTCGATGCTGTGCAAACTTCTAAAGCATTGCATATGTATAATGTACCTTGCTGGTGAGCAGCGCGGCGAGCTGGTCGCGCAGCAGCACGAGGTTCTGGCGGTGCGACGTGGGCTCCACCGTGCGCGGCTCGGCGGCCGGCGCGCGCTTCACTGGCGAGTCAACCGCCATCACTTGATCTGTACACCACCAATACAAATTGCTCACCATCATGCCAAACATAAATACATATTACACAAAACAATAGGTGAAATAGAGCAACAGGCTGTTTTATTGCTGAGTCTAGGAGGTGTTCTGGTAATCGGATAATTATGCTTATTACATAAACAAACTTGGTTTGAAACAAGGCCATATGTTTATAGGAGTATATTTGTTTATTAGTGAGTTAATTAATAATAAGATAGGTACTGCCTCTATAGCAGTAGTTTTCCATTGGTGGTCCACAAAAGGTTTGAAATTAATCACAACCTGCAAGCACCAGGCTAACATTTGGACAGAATACATACTTTTAGCTCCCTGTTAAAAGTAATGATATAAAAGTGGTTCCCGTCCAAGAAAGGGAATCCCTGCTAAATAACTTATGTAAGCCATTCTCTATTTCACCTCAACTGTGTCTACATATAAAATCCACTCACCATTACTATTAACTTCATTAAGCGGACGCCTATGCAACGTCGTGCCCTCCACCAGTTGGTCCGTCCTGGGCGCGGTGGTGAGGCACGACAGCGGCAGCGCGGCCGGCATGATGCCCGCGGAGAAGAACTCGTGCTGCAGCAGCTTGTCCACTGACGGCCGCAGCGACGGGTTCGACTGCAGTTGCAGCACGATCATCGACACCGCCGGCTTGCGCAGCGCTGATGGAATCCTGCAATGAAAGGTTGATTGGTCTCGCTTGTTTCTCTTGTTTATTAAATACGAATTCACTTTCAACATTTTTACAACATAATCTGACTAGTGAAATTAGCCATGAATCCTCCTAAGGATAGAAACTGTATCCTTAGGAGGATACAGTTTCTATCCTTAGGGTCAAGGTAAAAAGGGTCTAATCTTTTTTAAATTTTATTTTTAAAAATGCGAAAGCAAGTCAAGTGGACTTTATATCAAGAACTGTGTTCAATCTTGATACTACAACTACTCTAAAATATGTATGAGAATAAGTATATTCGAGTTTCAGAGTATTCCTTATATATTTAAATGATTAAAAACTTGTTTAACTATATTGGTTGACGAGGGGTTTACAATAGATGATGACACATAGCTTTTTACAATAATTACAAAACATGATGTAGTTATACAGAGCTGTTGATAAATTTATCTAGGAAAAAGGGTTTTAATTAATTTTTCATTCAATTCTCAAAAAATTTGAGAGCTTGTAGTGAGATAATGTTTACATACATATAAATGAATATTTGAGCAATATAGACGGTTAAACATTTCTGTAATGAATTCACAATTTTTTATAAATTAGCACAAAGATGATCTATGTAGGTAAGTTCTTAGTTACCCATCATATTGTTTGAAGTTATGATACCAATATTTTTAGTTTTTAACAGACACAAGAAACAAGAAGATGGAATATGAATGATTGAATGTTATTTTTTTTAACTTATTTTGATATTCAATTACTTGTTGCATTTTCTCTAGTGATGTATGAGCACATTAGCTTGTTTTGTTACAACCACATTAATTTGAGCACATTAAATCACGTGACAACTGAGTGATATGGACTCCACCACCTTAACACTAATTGTAACCTGTATCGTTGGTTTATTGTGTTATCATTGGTGACCGCCTGAGCATATCGCGTGCCGAGGGATAGCCACGGACCAGAGAAACACAGGTGAACTGCTAGGTCTATCCCCTCTCTGAGTGACAAGGCACAATTTACAGCTAGATATAATACATAAATTATGTTTTATAGATTGTAAAGTGACATAGGAATTTTTATAGAAAAATATTTATGATCATAATTATATGAATAAAATTATTGAAAGTTTTATATTGTGTATTATTGGATATTTTTAGAACTATATTATTAGGTTTATTATTCCACTGTCCATCAACAAGAAAACTCTAGAAAATTAATGATGTCTGCTCAATTACACTTAAATTTTTCAATTAAAGTTTAATCATCACATTGTTATTTATTATTATCACATGATGGATACAAAAAAAGCAATGGATCCTTACCTATATTCACACTTCTTAATCCTCTTATATGTGTCTTGAAGTGTGGATGTCTCAAACGGCGGTTTGCCAACAAGCAGAGTATACATGATGCAGCCCAAGCTCCAGATGTCCACTTCGAAGGAGTGTCCCTTCTTTGTCAAAATCTCAGGTGCTATGTAGTTTGGTGTGCCGCATACAGTCTGCTTTCTCTCTCCTAGTGGATATTTATAGTATTTAACAGTGATTTACTGTATATAGTTTGTATTATTTTAAGGAAGAACTACACAGGTGAAAAAAAATTCATTATTTCTAGTTAAAGGAAAAGTGTAATGGGTGGAACAGGAAGTACTAAAGTACATACATAAAAACATTACATAGATGCATGAGGGAATAGGACTTCCAAGAAAGCACAATATAAAACGTCATGTCTAAACTTGTGTGATTAAAAATTAGACAAGTTAAAACATGAACCAATCAGATTTTTTAATGTATTACAAGGTCAGCTGCAATATTAATTACCTTCATATTCAATTCTGGCAGCAAGTCCAAAGTCCCCAATCTTAACATGTAAATCATCATCTAGGAACAGGTTTCCAAGTTTGAGATCTCTGTGTATGATGCGCTTGTGGTGTAAGTACTGGACACCCAGTAATATCTGGTGCATATAGAATCTTGTTTCTGGCTCTGTTATCGCTTTTCTGCGTTTGTGCAGTTCCATCATTGACTAAAACGGTTTTGGTGGTTAATAGAGAGAAATAAATTATTTTTCAAGAATTTTTTTTTTATATCTAAATTATCAATAGAAAGCAGGAACAAAAAGTTGCAGGATTGAATGTTAGCTGATGGTATTCTTTTTTCAGGAAACTTTCTCATAAATGAAAAACTTGAACAATTCAACAAATGTTTGAAACATTTGATTTGTGTTATTGATTGAAGTTTTAAGAACTTTCATAAAAATTGAATTAAAGACTTTATTTACACTATTTCCACTACTTATTAGTAAAATTTATTTAATTCCAACCGGTTTCCAAAATTCATTATCAGGTCACCTATAATTTTTTCAAACTCTATAAAGATAAGTTTTTCACTTGAATTTAATGAAAAAACGTGTCAACACATACATTTTAATAAAAATACTTACCCTTCTTTTACATAATTCCAAAATAATATAAATATTAAGTGAATCTTCAAAGAAGCTGTGAAATCCGACTACATGTTTATGTTGAAGCGATCTGTGAATGGAGATCTCTTGAGCCGTCTTTTCTTTCTGATTTGATTTGACAAGAAGTTTCTTGGGTACAACTTTTCCAGCCCATACTTGATTTGTGGCAATATCTTGAATTTCATAACACTTTGCAAAGCCACCCTAAAATAACAAATTTAGTGTACATAGACTTAAGTTATTGGAAAAAATATTCTGTGATTAGATTACTTTAAATCAATGAAGAATGTTAAGTGTTTATATAAATATATGATATTTTAAAAATGTTTATTTCTCCAGTGTTAGTTTAGTAGATGTAGGCAGATATTAGTTTTAATTCAATGAATTGTATTTATCTAGTTTGTGTATCATCAATAGATGCGAAACACCTGCCACCTGCATCCATGTACAGTAACATTCTACTACATAAACCATGTATGTTAATTGCATTAGTGATTTTTAAACATTAATTTATATATTAACTGTTTAAAGCATAGGCTATTTATGAATTTAATCTACTTTAATCATATCAACAAGAAATGCCCCGTAACCAATCGTAACATAACGGTTTATTCAAATTATGCAAATAATGTATTGATTTTCGGTTATTTTTGTAATAATTATGTTTGTGAACATATTCGAAATGATAAATAATATAAAGCATTATAAGATCGCGGCGGGTAAAATTAGAAGAGAATTGGTTAAAAGATGCTAACCTCATTTATGTATATTTGTAAAGTTTTTACGTTCAGTTAATCTTAGAATGTATGTAAATATGATTTCGAAAGAAACATTATATAAAGCAAACCAAAATTTTAAAGAACTTACCTTTCCAAAGAATCGTAATCTTTGATATGTGCTGTTTGTTTGGGGATCGTGAATGATTTCTGGTATTTCTTTCTTATCATCTTCTTTGATTGATGCCATTATATATAAACTTAAAATAAAATATAAATTAAAAGTCAAATAAAACAATTAACAGCAAAGTTATAATATGATTGTTGACACATTCACAAAGGACAATTTCAAACGGCAAAACGTTTGAAATTAAAATCTGTTGCAGTGAATTTTGAAGTTTGAACGGTTTTCGTATATAGCCAATCATAGAATAGACGAGTAATGTTGCTATGAGATAAAATTAAATATATAGATTATTTACACCGTATAAGATTTTTACTTTACCTTATAATTTTATTATTATTATAAAATTAAATTGATATATTTTTTTTATCATACGTTTTCACGTATGCTATATAATATTTTTATTATGTATGTTAAGTTTTATTAATAACCATAGTTGAGATATCATAAAGACGCGCCCGGTTGGCGGGAAAAATTAAATTTGAATAGAGAATATAATATTTATGTGCCTGGTTTAAATTTTTATTATTTTCAAAATATAAAGTAATGCATAGAAATTAGAAAATTAGAAATCTCTTCTCAAATTATCAATAGATAATTATAACTATTATAACTAGTACGATGATTGTTACGTATTATAATTATCTGGATTTATTTCGGTAAGGAATTAAGAACATAATAATGAGATAGGTATTATGAAAATAATATTTTTTTTAAATAAAAAAAAAATGAATAAGTCTTAGTTATTCATTCAATATTCAAATTAAATTCATTAAAAGTATTCATCCCTGTGATAAATATTAATTATTAAGGTACCTAACTGACATAATTTGGAGGACGGAGTTTAGGTAACAGTATGTAAATTGTAAACGGTATAATTAATTATTGAAATGTTATTGCACTCTACTAAAAAAATCGATTATTTTTAATTAGGTTGCGATTTGTGCGGGTCATTAATTTATTTCACTGTGAGTGGTATTAATAACAAATACTTATATTGCATTAGGTCTTAATTTGTTGTATTTTAATTAGCTACATTATGATGTACATTATTAATATTAAAAAGTTCATATCCTTTATCCCACGAACACGAGACTATATATCGAAATATCGTTAGTCAATTTAGCGATAATTTAATTGATAATTATTTATCAGAAGCTTCAAACTTCCTGCAAATCTGTTTATAATCAAGGCGCACTTTATTATTGTCACAGTCAATCTAAAGCGATTGATCTATTTGTTTCCTGCAGTAATGTTATATTTCTCACAAGCAGTTTTAAATAAAGTCGTTATTTCAGTGTATTTTAAATTATAAATTATGTGTTTGATTATTTACTGGTTTTTATGTTTAACGTGCTGGGAATTTGGATCCACGCAGGTTATATTAACTACTGATGAGTGTAAGTATAATGATAATAATATTTAACTATGTAGAATTTTTTCACTTTGAATTTGTGATTATTTACGAATGTAAAAACATAGTTGTGGTAAGATTTAAGTATCTCAAATAAAACGAAAATAAAGAGCTTAATTAAAACGTCCCAAATCTTTATGCAACAGCCATAAAAAATAAAATGTATTATATACAGTTCAGTAAATTGTATGAAAATGAAAATGGATTTTGAAAAGAATATTGTATCTTAAATTGCACTATTATATAATATCCTTATTCACTCTAAATAATAATCTGATTTTATATTGAACAAGATTAATGATACCTGGCAGGTCACTTAATAGTTATAAGTACATACTTGGTATTAAAGTTCTCTATTAAATGAATAAAAGAGGTAGATTCTATTTCATTATTTTTGGAATAAAAACTATCAATGCTTACTATTAATATAAAATAAATCCTAAAATTTTAGTGAAGGTACTCACCATTTATAATTTTGGCAGCGATTTATATAGGCAATATTTGTCTAACATATCCTCGCATTAATATTCTTCGATTTCGAAGAAACCTTTAGCTTTTTATTTGCAAATTTCGCGAAACACTCACATTGCGTGAAATGGCGCTCAAGTGTTCCTTGAAACCGACGATTCTGCATGGTAGAGTGGTAGAGGTCAGGGTACAGAAAAAAATGGTAACCATGGCAACGTTATATTTCTGAAGGACGTTCCCGGCCATGTTATCAGTGGGCGTTAGGAGCGGTGCGGATATAAATAATTTTAATTTTTGTTTGCAAAATATTCCTTTCGGTTACATTTTTAATTACAAATTTATGTAAACAATTTTTAGATTACGCTAGTATTAAGACAATACATCTGTTATGTCTTATAATATTTTTTTTTGTTCTTAGTTCGCACGGTAATTGTAGAGCACAAAAACCTTTTTAACTAACTCTATATACTAACTTGAAAAATATGATGCGAAATTTCAGTTTACGTTGATAAATTTTATTTCTCCGTTAGCTCGAACTGTAAAGTTTCAACTATTTGTTAATTTATTACTTCTTATTTGCTACTTTGTAAAACTTTCTATATTAAGAAATGTCATGAAAGTTCAAACAAAGCATACTTGTGCAGCATTTTAAGCTAAGTTTTAGTTGAAAATACAAGTTGGTTACATTCTAATATTTTTACGTATCTACCTACATCATGCGCGTTTTGCTGACTTTTCAGATGCCGCGTGTAGACGTAGGTACTATACTATATTCAGAATAATTATGTTTATCCTCATTTTTAGTAAAATAATATGCTTGTACTACTATTACTGGGAATACATTCTTTTGTTTAACAATTTAATTTTAAATATTAAAAATATGAATCT
Source organism: Phoebis sennae (assembly GCA_001586405.1). Classification (NCBI taxonomy): domain Eukaryota; kingdom Metazoa; phylum Arthropoda; class Insecta; order Lepidoptera; family Pieridae; genus Phoebis; species Phoebis sennae. The sequence continues at coordinate 532,943 of LQNK01001159.1, read as the reverse complement.
GAAGCTACTTTTCAAAACAAGACTTCGCATTGTCAATCAAGAATCTATCAATTCAATTTTATCGCAGTTTTCCCATGTTGTATAACGATCTACCATCTGCATCCAAAAGACATTTACATTTTTTATATTTCCTTGTAGTGGAAAACCACATAAGTCCCGAGGACTTACGGGAGTTTCTTCATTATCCCACTGATACGAGAACTACGTCGGAATCTGCAATTAATCTAGATTATGCTGCATTTGAGGTAAATTAATCTACTTGTAATAGATGATTGGATCAACTATTGATAATCGAAGAATAATCGCTTAATTTTTTATAACAAAATTTTCGACTATAACGAAAATTAGAACCTATTATAAAAAATGAATTTCTTAACTTCAGTAAGAATTTGTAAAAAGTAAAATTTAGGCTCGCTAGGGATAACATGATTTTTTTGCCTTACCATCCTTTACAGCTTAAATTAAACTTTACTTAAGCCCTTCATTTCTTGACATTATAATTTTGCCGTTCTTCCAGTTCTGGTATCGAATATTATATTCATTTTATTTATGTTTTCGCTTGCAAGGAACCAGTAGAAACGCTCCCTGTGCCGAAGGTTGTGGACTGTTTCGGTCTAGGATCCTTGATGGATGGTCTATGGTTCCTCAATATGAGGCCAGGTTCATCTGATAGTGTTAACACTCATTTTTATTTCTCGTCGCGGTTGCAGCCAGAGAGAGTGCAGGTAATATGTTATTATTGATTTTCATAAGAGTCAAAAGGCTAAGAAGAATTAAAGATAAAGCTTTTCGTTTATTTTATATTCTGTATGAACGTATCGAGTAATTTTATCTGTTTTATCTGTATTGAATAGGCTCTGAAACGACGACCGATTTGGATAAAATTTTGTTCAGAAATTCTTTGAAACTCCAGGAATGACATAGGATAGTTTTTATCCCGAAAATCCCAAGGGAACGGGATATATACTCGGATGAAACCGCTAGAAGCTAAGCTAGTACGTAATATTTGCAATATCAATTATATAAAAGAAAAAATAAAGAACTATTTATTGAGGAAAACAGCATTTCTTTGACACCAATATTTTTTTTTATAAAAGTAAACAAGCTATTACAAAATATAACAATGTAATTGTGTTGCATCATGCAATTCGAAACAAGCACTTATTATTATTTTTCTATATTTGACCATCACCTTGGTGGCAAGGAAAGATCGGCAGTTACGTATTGTTATTGTATTCAAAATTCTGCGAATGTGACATTTGTCTACCTAGCACTTACCGTTTACTGTTTCTGGTTTTTACCTAATTATATTTGAACTAACGAGTAATAAAATTGTATTACAGAACATTAGTCATAGGTTTACTTTCACTAAAAACCCATAATGACTCAACGTTCTTAGTACGTATCTTATTTAATTTGAGTACAATACAGAATTTCCCACATGTCTTCCGGTAGACCTATATGGGATAATGTATGTGCATATTCGTTGTATAATGTCAATAATAATCAATACATAGCATTAAATAAATCCGCTATCGCGTGTGTCTGTATTTCCTTTAATTTCTTATTAGCTAATGATTCTAATTAAAATAAATGTCTTCTGAAAGAATAATTTGTTTTACAATTAAATTATTTTAAACAAATAGTAACCAAATTAACATAATTTGTAGGTTTATCCTGGAGATCAATTTGGATTAGAGTGGGTGGATTTCAACCCAGCTCGAAAAACTATTATGATCGTTCACGGGTTTATGAGCCACAGCAACGCATCTTGGGTATTGGATATGACAAAGGCTTTCTTATTGTGGGTACGTAAAATTTTATTTAATTTAATGTTAAATTAAATGTACATTCACTTTATTTAATTGCTTCGTATTTCTAATAATAGAAGCAGAAGATGTTCACGCAGCTTTTGAATGCGTACACCAGTATTTTTATTTATTTTTTATACCAACCTCATGCTAAAGTAAGGATTTCATCGCAATATCCATAAACTGATATGTAACGGAGTTTAATATCAAGGGATGACGGGGATCCTACAGGGATGTAATTTAGGGCTGCATCTGTTGAATTTTGATTACTAGTTTTGCAAGCACATAAATATTATTTACATTTTATACATTGACTTCGCATTTTGTCTCTATTTTTGAATCCAATTTTGTCAAATAGGGGGATGTAAATGTAATAGCCGTGGACTGGAGCAAGGGAGGTAATACGTGGAAATATTGGCGCGCAGTAGCCAATACTAGACGAGTCGGCTCCGATGTTACTAAGTAAGTATTTTTATTAGAAACTTCATAAGCACACCATTTTCAAGACCTTTTCAAGGCTTTTAAAGATACACAGTCTCTTCAGTTAGTATAAATGAAACTAATCTTGATGACTACTCAAAGGTAAAGATGCTCTTGGTAATTTTTTATCGATGTCTTTTGGAACGGGAATTAATAAATTAATTGTTTTTTTTTGCTTGACGTATAACTTTTAGGTAATAACGATTCGTTAACAGTTACGTTATTTTTTTCAGCTTCATGCGTCAGTTGATAGCTAAGACAGGCACCCGAATTAAAGATTTTCATTTTATCGGACATAGCCTTGGAGCGCATATTGCGTCCTACGTTTCATACCACTTAGGTAGAGTCGCCAGAATTACAGGTTGGTGCAGTAGCTTTTTGATTATTTATTGATGACGATTGAACGCTAGTGCTTTGTATAATTTATGACTTAATTTGTATTTTCTTCTAAGGAATATAAATAAAAAATATTTGCCCATATGGGCCACAAAGATATCCTTTTCTTAAGTTAGCATAGTTAGCCTATTGATTAACATATTTTTTTGTAAACATACATTATTTAGATAATTAAATTCTAGACCAAAGTAACATGCGCGAGCGAAGCCGCGGGCGGAATATTAATTTTCTTATAACTGTGTAATCCATTGAATCCACAATCTGACGTAACAAACACTGTAATATCCACTGCGTCGATCGAGGCATCAAAGTATAACGATTTGCCTCTTAACGTGTTTACTTTGAAAGCTAGCAGAACTTTGTTTCCAGCATAAACTTGCGTTAACACACGAGTGCCTCTGTAATGCCTTGAAATATGCGAGGCATTAAAATGAAGTACATTTTACATTTATTAACCTAGGGTTAGATCCAGCTCAGCCGTGCTTCGGAGATGCAAGTCGTGTGGAAAGATTGGATGATTCTGACGCAGATTTTGTGGATGTCATTCATACTAATGGAAGACTTTTGCAAAAAATTGGCTTTGGACTGCCAGACCCTATAGGTATGTTATAAAGTATTGTTTATAAATTTTAAGTATAGAAATTACTCTAGTGGTTGCAAAGTCTTTCATTGCCATTTCAGTTGATGTTTAGATATTGTAATAAAGAAACAATTAGTCTTTTTTATATCAATCTACTCTTTTTTTCTCTCTATTTTCTTAATCACTCTATTTTTCTTTGTATAGTCTTTTCTGTATAACTGTTCCCCCATATTTATGTCTTGTGTATTTTACTATTTCAATTCTCTCTGTTTTTGTTTCTCCATTTCATATTTCAGTTTCTACTTCTAGGGGTGACTGAAAAACAGCATTGTTTCGTCTTATGATTAAGTCAAATTCTAAATCATCGCCTTTTTTAATATTGTTTATTTAATTTAAAAAGTGTGTGTTCTAATTAAACCAAAGAAAGACCTTGTTTATCGCAATACAAGTGTTTTTATATATTTTTTTTAAATGCCTTCGAAGGAAACATTAAGGAAAGGTAAAAGATGAATATTGAAAAGATTGTGTAAATTGTATAACATTGTTTTGTTGTCATTCATACTTTAATTACTTACTGGTGGAAAAAGTGATATAATAGAGAGGAAAAGTCAAACAAAAAATCACGACATTTTTATACCGGGAAAATTAGAATGATGTAAAAGTTATTAGGATAATCTTTCGAGAGACTATGTAATGCCCGTCAAATAAAATACAGGAAGCCTTGGGAAATTCACTTAGGAGTAGAAAGTTTGTTTATTGTTGGTTAAAGAAAGACGGGCAAGAAAGTCTTAAGATTTAGAGTTAGCTTATTTATTTTGTTGGCAAAACTACATAGTAAGAACGAGTTTTCAGGTGTGAATATTGGCGATATTATATAGGACTTATTATGTGTTTGGGTTTTAGGAGTCGCAGATTTTTACCCTAATGGTGGTATGCAACAGCCAGGCTGTGTTAACAAAACTTCTGTTTGGTCCAAAATACTCCCTGTATCAGCGTCACGTAAGTATTTAGTATTAATCTCTTTTGCTTCGAAAACAACACAATGATATTGAAGATGTTTTTCTCAATTTTGTTTTTTAATACTTTTTAAAATGTTGGCAATAAAATTTTATTTGTATTAATTATACTTTAAGAGAAATTGTAATCAATGTGCCTTTTAATTGGTGTTGTACTTATAATCTACACTTTTCAAATGAACAAAAGTATTGGTGACTTCTATTTCTTACATGTCCCGGCTAGATTTTTTTTCGTATAGTGTGTTAGTTTAAAAATTAATTAATTTAAAACATATTTAGCTTAACGCGATTAATTTTTTTCCATTGCACTCTAAAATATTTATTATAGATTTATTTTTAGGTCTTCAGCAAGCAATATGCAGCCACGGTCGGGCGTATATGTTGTTCACGGAATCATTGCTCAGCGATAATTGTACCTTTAGAGCCTATCGGTGGAATTTGACTTATGAAGGGTATGCAAGCAAATAATTTTAGATACTTTGAGGAATTGTTTTTCTTGTTAGGGCAGAGGTGGTGGGTTTAAACTGTTTTCATTGCTATTTTCTTGTTTATATGTTTGATCTAATAGGTATTTGGTTTGGTAGGGGACTTTCGACGTCAAAGTGATTTTATTTTCGTAAATTGTAATCGAGTATTTTAACCTACAATAATTTAGACTTCTCGATTTCACATTAATTTTTTTTATTTCATAAAAATAGCTCATACAGTTAGCGCTGAATCATTAATTAACAATCTCATTTATTTTAAATTTAGTGTGAACGCAAGTTTACGAGCGGCTTGTGACCGACAAGGCTCATGTTCTGAGATGGGCATCAATGCAGCGGGGGGAATAAATAGACCAAAGGCTAAGGGCGCGTATTTCGTACTCACGACCTCGAAACAGCCGTACTGTCGTGAGTCCATTTGTTTATTTATTATTTAGTGTAAGTGCAAGTCCCCTACAGCCTTGTGAGTTACACAAGGCTTTTCTGATATGCTCTGAGATGGGCATCAATCCAGTGGGGTTAAAAAATAGAACAAGGGATAAGGGTGCATATTTCTTTGTAACTAGCGAGAATCAGCCGTAATGTCTTGAAGGTATTTGTTAATTATTATTTAGTGTAATCACAAGTCTTCGAGTAGCTTACCACCGACAAGGCTCATGTTCTGAGATGGGCATCAATGCAGCGGGAGGAATAAATAAACCAAGGGCTAACTCACTACCTTGAAACTGCTGTATTGTCGTAAGGCCATTTGTTTTTTTTTATTATTTAGTGCAAGCTCAAGTCCTCTAGAATCTTGCAACCGGGACGAATCATGCTCGGAGATAAGCGTCAAGGCAGTGTAAATAGACTAAGGGCTAAGGGCACATGGATATACTCACTACTCCGAAGCAGCTGTATTCTAGTGAGTATGTATTATAGTGAGCAGACTGCGACCAACAGGGGGACAGTTTACTCTACGTAAATAGTTACAATGCAATTGCAATTTTTGCAAAGCTGGCGGGTATAAAAACAAATTGTCATTAAGCTTATGTTTTATGAATCAAATATTTCATATGTAATACATTGTTTATTTTATTTACTGCCAGCTCAGCTCTGTTCACGAATGTGCGAATACTGCAAACATTTTGTATATTTAGCAAATACAAATATATTTTTGTTTACAATTTTATTTAAGTAAATTCACACTGCGCTGGAGCTCGGTCTGACCTAACAAATTGTTTCTAAAAGGAAATTTGCCGTACGGTAAAACTTAAAATAATCTGTAAACTGGTAGGAATCTAGTAGAAAAAAATCTATACGAAAAATAAATAATATGTCTGAAATCAATTGGATACTATTTGAAGTGGATCTTTGCTTTCTAGCCACAGAATGGGAACGTCAGCATCCTCGCGCTGACTTGCTTCGAGATTTGAAATTCGGCTTCCGATTAGACCGGTCAGTGAAGTTGTATAACGTCACCAACTCGTACGGCGACCCCATGCTCGACGTTACCACCACGCCGAAGAGTTGGTTCAGGAGGATCATCGATATTGGATAATGTTAAAATAACTGTACTGTTTTTTATGTGGCTGTGTTTTTTGTAATTTTTAGTTACAAGCAACTTTTAGTTTTATCAAAATAACCTAATTTAAATTACATCAAATAAAAAATTCATATTTTTATATTGAAAGCAGGCTTGGTTTTATTTATCTCATTGCTGACGTGCGTTTTTAAGTATGCGTCAATGTCAGCATTCCCGCGCTGTTCTATCCGTAACTTGAAGTTCAACTTGTGGATAGATTGCTGACTGAAATTGTACGTCACAATATCCCATACTCAACACACCACCACTCCCGAGAGTAAGTCCAGAAGAAAAGAAACAAAAAAAATAAAAGTATTAGAAAAAAATTAATAATATTTTTGGCTTTGTTTTTACTTTGTTATTTCTTTCTGCAATTGCCACCTGTTTTTAGATTTTTCTGCAATATAATACATAATAATGGTCAACGTTCGTGAGAAAAATCTACTTTTTGTTCCTAATTTAAGAAAACGTAAGTATATTTTGTATTCTTAATTCGGTTGAATGTATAAAAAATATCCTTATACTTAATTGAATGAATTTTATTTTTATTTAAAAATGGAAGCTAATAAAATTTAAGTACTGCGGCCTTTTTACTATTTTGAATTTAATTACTCGTTTTAAAATAATTACAACTATTATTGTATTGCAGTGACATTTTAATATTTGAATAGATCATTGCATTGTATAACGTGGCCTAAACAGGAGGTAGCACTGTGGAAATTAAAATGATTTTCAAAAGAAACTTGAAAATTCTGACAGAGCGCCTCATATTTCTTGCACAAAATAGCAACATTCCTGGATTGAAAAATGTATGTCAGGGTCATTTACTCGGCAGGTAAGTTTTGTTCGTGATTATTCAATTTGATTTTGATTCAGATTTAAATCTAGATACTAATTAGTAGTTTTTTATACAAGAGAAGAGGATTTGATATGGATATAGAATCTTAATGTAATGCATATATTTATAGTTCACGGAAATCTATATAATTTGATGAGCTTAGTAAATAGGAATGATTACTCATGAATAATCCATATTATGGATTCTTCCGAGATAGGTATAATATACAATATCAGCAAATATGATATATGCAGTCAAACACGAGTAAAATAGTCGATCATTTGTTGAATGAATTAAATAAATAAACAAATATTCAGGGACAATTAACACTTTGTTATCTTCTTCCTGACTAAGGAAAGCTTGTAGTGTGTAAAATACTCTTTTTTGTAAATACATACTAGTATAGATAAATTAGCACCCAGACAATAGAAAATTACAATGTTCATCACAAAATAATATTCTACTCGGGGGATCGAACCCACTCTCCGGCGCAGTAGACCATTGCCTGATCCATTGTCCCATCGGGTTGTTAAATTAAACTTATTTTTTGGTGAACATGTATGAAAAAGTGAAAATAGAAAAGCGAAGGACATAGATGAGTCTAATAGGCCTATTACACTACGAGATTGTAGAGTCCCTTTCGAAGCGATGGGGATTTCCGCTTGCGTTGGGTATGGCGTAAGCGGAGCATTGTTACTCCTTTGTAATACAAGGGCGTAACAATGCTCCGATCGCTATAAAATATAAATCACCCTCATACTTTGATAGGATCCTTAAGATTGGGTAGTGTAATAAGCTCATGAGGCATAATATACACTTTTAACCATGGCTATAGTCATTAGCAAAATAGGTATCTATTCCATAATCGTTTTGTAAATATGTACTGCAGGATTTTAGTTATTTTTAGGTTGTTCTGGTTGATAATTCTAGTTACATTTGGCGTTTGTCTTTACATTCTACTTGCAAATGGCTTTGGCTCAAGACTAAGCATCACGCCAGACACACAATATTTGCACTGGAGCACAACATTTCCCGCAGTCACTGTTTGTGAAAACTATTCTCCTAAAGCGACGTACATTAAACTTGTGTCGCGGTATCGTACGTATCTAATTTTATAACGACTTTCAAAAAACTAGGAGGTTATTGACGTAATTCTACGAAGTGTTTATCAAACCTTTGCTATTTCAGAATATTTATTTAATTTAAATTTTCTTATGCAGTTTTTTGTGAACCAAGAAGAGTAAAAAATAACAACTTAACCACGGTACTAATTTTTAAAATCTTTTTATTTTATAATTGTTTTTTTTTTAATATGACAGTATGTTCTTCCAGCGGAATTAACAAACAATATGAGTTTAGACCTTCAAAGACACGTTTCGAATATAATATTTGGTTATGGGTCCTGTAGTAGTTCGATCTGTAAGCCTTGTGGTAACGGGGTGCCCTGTGACTTTCCATGGAGGAAAGTTATTGAAAATGTAAGATATTACGTATTTTTAAATTAATTCTTATCTAAACCGTCATATTCCAGTTTATTTGAATAAGGAACGCTATTTTAAAAACGCTAATTAAAAAAAACACAAGAACTGGAGTATTTTCTAAATTGCCGATTGCCGAAAAAGTACTTAAATGAGAATTTAATGAAGGAATGAAATCAGAAATCAACAACATACGATACTAGCGAGAAACATTCAATGTAATTGAAAAACAAAAGAAACCTACATCTATGTTATATAAAAAACAACCATTTATATATGTATATGTTGAATAGCTTTATTTGTGTGGGGGAGCACGGCTAAGCGAACGCCATCTGTCTTTAGGGTGGCGGGTGAGCAATTAGGATTATAATTCTGTAATCATGGTCTAATTGAGGCAAAGATTTTCCAAGTCATGTGAAGTCGTAATATTTTATCATCAAAGAAGACATGCAGTGACTTGTGTTGATCTTTATTTAAAAAAAAATACTGTTTAGTGGGGTGTCAATACAATTTTAAAATATTTTTTTTACGTTGTTTGGGTAACGTGAACTACATTATGCAAAAAATTAATAAAATAATAACATACCGCTTATTCCAGATACGTTTAAAATGTGCAGATCTCTTATCAGAGTGCTCATTCAACGGGACCCCGTTTGATTGCTGTGGTCGGTTCCTCTCCATGGACTCTGAATATGGCCGATGTTATTCTTTTAATACTTTACAAAATAAGTACGTACATTTGAATGAAACACGCGTAAGGCGAACTACCTCATTCAGTTTTATCACAGTATAGATATCACATTGAACAAAAAATTAATTACAGTTGTAGTTAATTTAGAGCACACTTTTTTACTGGAAATTATAACAGGCTTTATACAGTTTGGAAAGTATACTAACAAGAATTATCTTCGAAAATAGCGAATGATCGTGTGTTTAAGATAATCTTATCTGCGGTGATAAAAGCATTAAGGCATAGTTTTTCTATTAAATAGAAGTTTCAATGCATTTTATTTATAGCGATGCTGATGTAAAGGATTTGTATAGAGTTAACCGAAGCACGGGACCGGGTGTATTAACATTTCGTTTGCGGTATAATGCTAAAGTAGGTATTTCATGTTAAAATATTTATAAGCAAATATAAAAAATTTAAGATTTTTTTATAGTTTTCGGCTATAAATTTTTGGCTATAACTTTTATAAATTAAAATATATAAAACCTATTTAATATAAATGATCGATAGAAGTGAGTAAGTAATACAAAAAATCTCAACATTAGTATGTTATTAAAACCTTTCTACTGTCCAAATATCAGTTTTATTTAATGTGGGTCAAAAAGGTATTATATTTGTAAACAATATTTTAGATTGCCGTCCATAGTCCCGAGGATCTGTTTTCGTACAGCCTGGATAGTAAGCACAAATTCGCAGTCTATACCCTCTCCGAGAATTTAGTGGAGTATTTGTTCTCTATCGTCGAGACGGCCAATGACGAACTATTACGATATGAACACGAAACTGTGCGTGGATGTAGATACAATGATGAAGTTATTGATAACAAATTTTATATCTATCCGGTAATCTTCTTGGAACATTAACAAATTTTCTTATGATTGTGTGTGTATGTTACCTCTATTTTTTAGATAGGACTGCCTCTTAGGTCTAGTGGTTGCATCTTTGACTACAGATCGAGGTGTCTCGGGTTCGAATCCCGGGTGGGGCCAAAAAAAAATGTTATTGGGATTTTTCTGACAAAGAAATTTCAGTAACAGCCCTGAGTCTGGAAGTTGGGGGTGCTGGAGCACCCCTGAGCCTCGGAGAGCATGTAAAGTCGTCGGTCCTGCGCCTGATCTCTCTCCGTTCGTGTCGGTCTGCCGTCCCATCGGGTTATGAGAGTAAAGAAAAAGAGAGTGCACCTGTATTTATAATATCACCCGCGCAGTTGGCTGATCTCTTTAGAGATTGGCCGCCGTGACCGAAATTCGGTTAGGATTTTTTTTAAGTTTCTTTAGATAGGCTTTTATTCATGTCGAGACGGAAAGACTCCGAATTTAACGCGAGCGAACGAGCAAAAGCTATTTACAAATAGTCGTATACAGTTCTTAATACAAACTCGCACTAGGTATAAAGTTTGACACATTTTCAGAGCTACTCGTATGGAGCTTGTCATTTAACGCGGGATACAATAAAAATTTTCCAACTTTGCGGCTGCATACATCCCGTACGGAGCAAAATATGTAAGAACTTCAAATGCTATAAGTTATTTCTGTGTATAAAATCTGTATATCGAAATCTTATCTTACATATTTAATAAAATCCGATTTAATTTTTAGTACAGGATGTTTATTGCAACTTCACGGGGTTGAATTGTTTAATCAAGTATAGAGGTAAAATAAAATCATTATATTAATTATAAGGTAATATGAAATAATATAATAAGGCCGCTTTTTCATTTAATGCCTTAGCATTTTCCTACCTATTTTGTGTTCATAGCTTACTAACACAATAGGTTTGCAATGTAGGCTTATTTAATAGTTATATGAATTACTGCCTATTTGAGTCAAATTATTTTCAATTCTACATATTTCTTCTGTCATTCCGAGTTTATATTCTATAGTTCTATTTTACCGATAAATAAATCCTACTTGGGCGTACAAAACTGAGATGCTAATAATAAGTTTTAATATAGATATGCTATGATCGTATATGAATGTTTTAGCGCAACAATTACGGATTCGCAACAAGAAACAAAAACACGAACAGAATGACGACTTCGAAGACTGTCCCCCGTCCTGTACGGGGAGTGAACTACATACGATACATATTTTTAAGTATGTTTTCTTATCATCGATCTTTTGAATTCCATCTCTGGTCCTCTAGGAATTATTCAATAATAGGCCCGGGTTTTCTATGAATATTATTTTAAACATTATGACTGGGATCCGAGCATTGTATTCGTACATATTGGGCCAAGCTCGCACCGGAAAGTTACCACTGCCTAACGGAGTTCTATTTTGCGTATATTTTTTTAAGTGGGTGCTCTCTTTCCTTCCCTCTAATATTTATCTCCTTCTTTTTATTCATTAATTCTTCTCTATGGCTTTGATCATTTCATGCTCCATTTCCTATTATGACATAAAAATCTGTTGAAGCCTAAAAGACATTCAGATAATAGAAACCAGATTTTTATTAGTTTAAGGTTCATGTTGGGCAAAAATGCGCATAATCTTGAAGTGTAGATATATGAAATTATCTGTGCATGGTCACAGATCCAGAAGCCTAAAATTTTATTATCTGTTGTTTGAGAAATTTAGGTACGATTAATTGTACCAGATTCATTAGCTCTACAATACGGTCCCAATCTACGTTCTCTTTATTACGTTATGTAAAATTATATTTACTTGTTAAAGATATACACTCTTAGCGGGAATCCTTTAAGCTTCTTTTGTAATATTGAATAACGTTTTCATTATTTAGACCGAAAAGAAAACATGTCCAACTGTGTCTTTAATTTTGGAGCTACAAAGTATACCTTATTTTTGTACTTTGTTACTATAAAAATTAAGTTCGTTTATTGTTATTTTGTATTTTAGAAGTAAAGTTTCCTCTGGGAAAGGGAATTCGTCATTAGTCAACATAAAAATGATTTCGCTACCAACGTTGAGGCATCAGAAAGACCTGTTAATTACAAACTTGGATATGATGGGTGAGAAATCATAAGCTTATTGCTTATTAATTAATACTAACTAATTGAATATTACGTATTTGGTATGGATTGAATGTATTTTACCTTCTCATCAATTTAATTGATTGACTTATCTTAGTGCCAAATCATCAGTATTATATGCTTTGATGGATCTCTCGATTGGATGGGAAATGCGAGCAGTAAACGTTTTAGTCAGTTTATCTGTATAATTTTGGAAGATTGTAGTTTCAAGAAGACATGCCATAATGATTTTTTTTTGTTTAGTTAACGTGGGCGGTATGCTGGGGCTGTTCTTCAGTGCGTCACTATTAAGCTTGGTGGAGATATTATACCTGATACTCAGAAAACCGGGCGCGTAATATTATTGTAGTTTAAACTGTAATGTTTAGATTAAACTATTATTTGTGGTGCACTTATAACAGTTTTAACTGGATGCCACGGTTTGTAATTGACATAACGGACCTAAATATGACATAGAAGATCTTATTTTAATATTTTAAGATAACATTTAACATTCTTTTGCACTCGCACCGATTTGATTACTTAGCAAATAAGATTGTAAACGTCACAGATGATTATCTCTATTCATAATACAAATTAAAAATAAATAAATAACTGCACAAACTTCGTTGTATTATTTTCCTCACGCCTCAATCGATTCAACAAAGTCCCTGCATCTAACAACGCTGATGTTAAATCGATACTTTGCTTATAGAAGATGGACAGGGTTATCTAATTTGGAAGGTACAGTTTTGTTAATATAATTAATCATGGGAAATACAGAGAGTAATGTAACTAGTGGAGTCAAGAAGCAAGCTGGGACTTCGGAGCAGAAATTGTATAAACTCATTGATTTGAAAGGTATGAAGTCTTTTATTGGTAAATACACTAAACAGAATGTTGTTACCCTTTTGGTACAATATAAAAAAAATATTTGCGTGTTAAAATGGTAGTTGTCTTATTATAAATCCAAAATACGAGACCTAATATACAAATTAATGTCGTATTGCTAAGTTAAAGATTCAAATATTGAAAAGATAACGAAACATTCTGCACATGGATTTTGTAGGTGGTGGTCTGTTAGTCGACATGATGAAACGCGCTGTCCAAAACAAACAGTATGCAGAAATTGACCATGCTATCAAGACCAAAGTGGAACCATTTCTATACAATAAGGGCAAAGGGCGATACATACCGATATCACATCTCGTGCTGCTTAGAAATAAAGAACGGCCGAGGCATAAACTGGTAATATAAGTGCTGATATACGTACTCTTTGTTATACAATAAACATGAATTTTCTAAGAATTCTTATGTACGAAAAGAACGTGTTCATTTATAATTCTGGTTTTGTTTTGGCCAGGATAAAATAATAGGCATTTTGGGATACTCATATTAAATACACTGTCAAACATTTTAAATTCCATGAATAAATTCTACATTTTGAAAAGATAACGTAGATTCATTGAGACACGATACCTCTTATTTTTAAGTTACCACCACTAAGAGGTATGGAGAATCCTGATGAAGAATTCGACATAGAGAAAGATTGGCCCGTGGTAACCCAAGAAGAATATGACGCTAACCCTTCTGGTTATAGGGAACTTTGTTGGGATTTAAAGGTATATATTATTACTAAGTTAAGTTTACGTAATATAGGGCAGAGCTCCATTAGACTGAGATAAGTAATAAATTATTAATACTAAAGCGGCCCTCAGAGATTCACCATTAGGGATTTATGTGGATCATAAATACTGTACTTTTAAAAACTTATTATGACTTGTCTCTTTTATTTTTGTAAATATTACTTGTTCAGTACACGGGTTTGAAACGCTCATGTCATGTTTTTTAGAACTAATTACGATAAACATTAAAAAAATAAGTATGTATCGGAACGTTATACTCACGGGTTATACTCGTACAATGCAAAGGTGTCATTTTAAGTCTCTCTTCCCATGTTAATCCGTATCAACAATCCTTTTTATAAGCATATATGATATCGAGTGTAAACTAAGACATTGAAGTTAATATAGTCAATATATCACGTTTATAGGAGCGCGGTGCAGTGGGTGAGACAATACTGCACCTGTGTTTGTTGAACGCCACCTCGCTGTTGGCTGATTTAGCTAAGAGGCTCCTACGCTTCTATCCCAAGATGATTAATGACATCTACATGAGCGATGAATACTATGGTATGCAATATGCATGTTTAATGGTGATAGTTATTTTTTTTGAACTGTTGAATTAAAGCATAAATAATGTTATGTATGACGATCCAAAAGCACCTAAAATGGGCCAATTGTAAAAATAAAGACACACCGAAAAGAGAGACACCGAATGAGCTTTAGTCTGAAACTTTAGGAGTTAGAACACAAAGTTGGGTTATTTCTTTGGATTGCCTTATTTATTTTTTAATAACGAAACTAGTTGTGAGACGGAGGCAGCATGGGGAATACTAGATACGGATGACAACGATAATAATACTTTATTATCAAATCGAATAAGGAAGAAATTTGCCCTGGAAAAAAATGCATTTACGAGTACTAATTATGAAATCACTTTTCCCAATGCTACATTATTTTCAAATTACTTTCTCATCTATTTTACGTCATAGGTAATTCCTTTTTTTGTCCTGCAATACATGATTAAATTTAATATTAATTCTGCTAAAATTACGCGTGAAATCACTTATATGATTTATTTTATGTGCAAAAAATACTTACAAAACCTTTCAATATTCATATAAGGTAATAAGGTCGGGTTTAATTTGATAGAGTGCGATAACCGCGACGTAAAATATTGACGTTGATTTATTATTAATTTACTTACATGGCTCTCATTTTCAATAATTAATTGTTGCTTGTTATAGTAAAAGCATTACTAATCACTCATGATACTATCGTGTAAAAATATCAGTAAATTAGATTTTCTTTAAGATCGTGGATGATTAAATATTCAATGGTCTTTTCCATTCGGCTGGGTAGTAAAATGAAATGACAAAGATGCTGCTTAACAAACATGATATTTTAAATTGAATTTTTCGCATAATGAAAACCGCCTTGTATAAGGATTGAAAAAATTAACATAACATTTAAATATCATTAAAGTCATATTATGACCTAAAAATGGGTCCATAAATAAATACATTTCAAGAAAGTCTTGACTCTAGAAAATTTGTTGTTTATTTGTTTTCATGAGCGTTCTACTCATAATACTTTATAAGCGCTCTTCCTTTTTACGACTCTTTTTCTAGATGCACTTGCGCTAATTCGACAACTCATATTGAAGTTTGATTAAAAAAGATATTGATGATTTTTTCGTATTTGTTGAAAACATTTCTAATATCATTGGATTTATTATTAATGTATATGAATGTGTAACAATTATCTAGGCGAGAGTGTCCTCCACATGACGATAGTTAACGAGGATCCAACGATGGTGAAGTTCCTCCTGGACGCAGGGGCGGATTACCATGAGCGGTGTTTTGGCAATTTCATGTGTCCTGAGGATCAGAAAGCCTCGAGGTCGGATTCTTTTGATCATGAGTGGGTTAATGTACAGCCTGATACTAATTATGAAGGGTAAGTGAATTCTATAAGAGTATGAGTTTAACTAAATCAGTTATTACGATATAAATTTTATGCTATGTCATTAAAGGTTTAAGAAATGGTTAACTACCAATCGTAGGTAAATTTCAACGGGTTTTATAAGGGTTACTGTTTCAGGATACATTCTTATCGTAAAATTAGAGTAAGAGTTTAAAAGTAAATATTCGCGGTTCTTGGATATTATGGGAGTTTGGGAGCTTTATATTTATTAGGTGCAAGTATTTTTGAATTTTTTTTAATTTTGGTCCAATAGTTTTTGTGTCAATTCATTACAAATATACAAACAAAAACATTTTCTTCATGTAAAAACATGCCTAAATTAAATTATAAATTCAATGTCATAAAATTGAATGAATTATTTTCAGTTACGTATATTGGGGGGAATACCCACTAAGTTTCGCGGCCTGTCTTGCTCAGGAAGAAAGTTACAGACTTATTTTGGCTCGAGGAGCAGATCCGGATAAACAGGATACAAATGGAAATACTGTCTTGCATATGCTAGTTATATATGATAAAGTGGTGAGCTACTTACGAGTATACCTTTAAATGTATTTTATAAAAATTATAAATAATGCGCATGAGGAAGTTGTTTAGTTTCTATAGAAATGCATGATGAATGACACATTTTATAAGGGGATAATTTTAATGCTAAGGAAAGTACGTCTGCAAAGCTTTTCTATTTCATTCTCCTTGCATTCTATTGATATAAATCACTATAAATCCGGTATTTACGTGAATGGTCTATTTTATGATTAACTTCTGAGAAATGAAGAAATTATTATTTAAATGGGAACTCATTGCAATTACTTAATTGTAAAAAGTTGAGAGAAAGATGCTCTTTGCTTATTATTCTTCTGATTTTTAATGAAACAATGGAAAATATGATGGTGATTGTATAAATGTAACTGTATATTTCAATGCAATCCCATCTTCAGAATACGTTTGATTCCATTACTTCATTCTCTTAATAAAAGTATAACTTAACTTCTCCAATTGTCGCTTTGAAATTGGGTGCTGCTGAAAATCAGCGCTGACACTTGCATAACTGCTACCCATTTCTTTTGTATTATATTACTTTTCTATCTATCTTTGTGTGGTCTATGAATGTTTTATTGGTTGCCTTTGAAAAAAAGGAGGAGGTTATCAATTCAACCGTATTTTTTTTATCTTTTATTTCTACTTGATATGATATTGATATGCATTCCATCACAAATTCAAACGGCATAGTTTTCCCACATTCTGAAAATAATAAGAGCATTTCGATATAATATGTAATTTGTTTTTTTTAAGCTGTTTGTTTCTTTTCTTAAATATTATTTATTTAAGAAAATAATAATAAAAAAATAAAATAAATAATTTGTAACAGAACACATTCGACATGGCCTACGAAGTGGGAGCATCCCTCAATATCAGGAACGTGCGGAACCTGACACCTTTGACATTGGCAGCCAAGCTTGCTCGCACTGAGCTATTCTTCCACATCCTGAACATAGAGAGAGAAATTTATTGGCAGATAGGTGCTACCACGTGTGCGGCCTATCCGTTGGGACAAGTGGATACCATTGATACTGAGACGGGGCTTATTAGTAAGGACTCTGCGTTGAATTTGGTCGTTTTTGGGGTGAGTGGAGTATTATATATGGAGAAGTAACTTTAACTTTTAGATGTTAATGCTTTGTTTAAAATATACATGCTTTTTTAACATATAAATAAATTAAATAATTAAATATTCTAGGACATTTAACAAACAATTCTAGTCCCAAACTAAGCAAAGCTTGCACCATAGTGATAACTGATAGACATACTTAAACTAAATTTTTAGTAAATACATACATACTATCAAAAGATAAACACCTAGACAGAAGAAAATTACAATGTTCATCACATCATATTTTTCCATTCGTGGGGATCGAACCTACCTAATCAAGATACAGTTTTTCTAATCTTCCAACGATGTTACTACTTGACATATCGTTGTGTTATATTTAATAGCATAGCATTTTTCTTAATATCTAAAAATAAATTAAAAATTAACATAAATTAATTACTTCATTTATACGTTTTATTTAAATGAAATGTCTTTCTTATGTTTAGGAAAAGGATGAGCATCTAGAGCTTCTAGAAGGCATGCTGATCGATCTCCTTAAGACCAAATGGAATACCTTCGTCAAGTTTCGCTTCTACCGTCAATTTATTCTCTTTGCCTGTTATTTCCTCGTGTCCCTGGTCTGCTTTACTTTGAGGCCTGGTCCTCCTGATAGAGTTACTAATTCGACAATTATAAATACTACTGTGGCGACTATCACTAATGACATTGAATTGGCTGGCGATGTTGGTAAGTTATTTACATGTTTTTATAAAATTGTTTAAGTGTACTTACACCCGTATTCTAATACGTATTTTGAGCATTCCTTGACTCCACTCAACTTCACTCACTATTCGGCGTTTTTGTTGGATACTGCAGTTATGTCAAAGAATACCGAATAATATTTCTCAATGACATATTTGACGTAACCTTAGCCGTGGTTGAGAGGAGGAGTATTAAGGTAACTTCTTAGAATACGGGTGTTATAAATATGTTCAATAAATGGTAAATCTATATCCATCAATCTATTTACTTAAAATTCATATTTAAAACAATTTAAATGGGATAACGAATGATAAAATCTTTTCAGATAATTGCACTATAGCTCAGAGTGCAATAGACCGCAATGTGGAGGTTTTTAATGGAACTAAACCGGATAGCAATCATTGCGGCCATTTTAAAAGCCATCCAAAAGAGAAAGACAAGCGTATGTATATAAGTTCTGATATCTATTTAAAGTTACTCTACTGTGAAAAAATAGTAGTATTGCAATTTTAGTCTTATGTGTAGTAAGTAGTACAGTTCTATATGGCATTTTTAAGAATGACAGTCAATATTTATATAATATACATAAGTAATGTTGTAAATGCGAAAGTAACTCGGTCAGTTTATCTCTTCTTCACTTATAAACCACTAAACCGATTTTGATGAAATATTGTGCTAATATATAATATATATAAAATAATAGTTTGAAAACCGTGAAAGGACAAAGGACACTTTTTATCGCGGAAATTCCACAGGATCGGGAAGTGTACGCGGGTGAAAACTCGGGGCACAGCTTGTATTTTACCTTTTTAAATTCATTTCAATTAAACAGGATTAAATTGTCAAACAATATTTCCAGCAACAGAGCCCCGAAGAGAGACAGATATGGAAGGATGGTGGGAGGACCTCACCGAAGACTGTAGGTTGATGAACTTCGATTCTTGGCAAGCGAAGGTATGAAGTTTTACTATCTTGAATCCTTGCCAGTCTATTACCATTCATGTGGCTTTTGTGTAATAATTTCGAAATTATATCTGCTAAAATATTCTGGAAGAGGACTTTTACTTTGTACGAATGTTTTTATGCGAAATTAGTTCGGAATTCTAGTTATATTATTCTGAGATGATTGCTTTTACATGTAAAGTATTATCTATACATACATAAAATAAGACAGTAACCAAACCATTTCTGTACATTAATTTTTTTTCAAAAAGAGTAATTAGTATGAAATATGTTTGTATAGACGTCTAAACTAGTAAAACTGTAGCAGCATGACAGGAAATTACTTAATAAGTTATGAAGTACCTGGTATACTTCATAACTTATTAATTCTAAACTAATTGCTATATCGCGTACAAATGTGTGAACTTGGTGTAAATGTAATAAATTGTATACAGGTGAGAATTTGTACAGAGCTATTACTGTGG
>LQNK01001159.1:484991-512053 GCA_001586405.1 Phoebis sennae | reverse complement strand
TATGTTGTATGGAACATTTTTTAAGTTCTTTTAAATCTTTGAAGCTCTTCTATCTTTGTCAAACTTTCGAAATCTTTGATCATTTGTTGCCTTTTGATGTCTTGAAAGAATAGTTCAAGGTTTATATTTTTTGATCACAGAGTAGAGAATACAAGGCAGTTGCCGAAGAGTTCGAGCATCTGATTAAAAAAATTGAATAAGCCAAATAATCTTTAGTTAGATGTCAGAGGATAATCCATTTTCTTATTTTTGGTTTTGGGAACAACTTTTACAATGTTATAATAACACAAGCCCTCGTGACATGTTACGTTAAACTAAACAAACGTTTTTGTATTTATTATATTTACTTTTGAATTCTGAATTTGCTTTTCAGCGTCACTCGAGTCTTCTGCGCACCCTATCTGCTTTTTATTCTCTAATTTGTGTTTTTACTATTATTTAAAAAATCAGTTTCTCTCTTATAAATCATTAGAATAACGTATGGTAACATGTTTCAGAGGGTTTAAAACTGTGGGTCCTTTCGTGGTGATGATATACAGGATGGTGATGGGCGACTTGCTACGTTTCGTCTGCATTTATCTCGTCTTTGTCATGGGATTCTCTCAAGGTAAAGAAAATCTCACTTTAAAAAATCCTTTGAAAGTCCTAAGACCAAAGTTCACCAAGTTATTACAAAATATTTTACAAATAGTACTTGTATAGTACAATACTGTATTGTGTTGTAGTATATTTCGTTTGACAACTCTAACACCCCTGAGACGTAGACTACTCGGTACCTACCATGCCTTCACCGATGGATAGCATCCCAGGATGAACTCGATGGCCCTCTTCTCTGAACACTATTGTTACCTATTACATAATATTCATTACATTCGACAACCCCACCAATCGTGCATAAGTCGGTGTCAAACCAATATCACCTATCCTAATAATATAAAGAGGAAACCTTTGTATTGTTGTATGTTTGTAAAATATCCCCTGAAAAATTATTTGCAGCATATTACATAATATTCCTATCGTTCGACAACCCCAACACCCCGGAGGGCGTGGACGACTCGGTGTCGAATCCCATGCCCTCGCCGATGGAGAGCATTATGGCCATGTTTTTGATGTCCCTTACATCATTCTCGGATTACTTCAATGCGTTCGATAGAACCGCCCATGAAATCGAAGCAAAGGTACTGTATACTAATTTTATAAAGGGTTCTAGGAAGTTATCGGTTGATATTCTGAATAACCTGTCTTTTTAGAATTTATTTTTGGAATAAAATTATAACAATAACGCATAATAGATTCTTAAAATTTCTAACTTTTAATAACAATGTTCAATATTCTATGTGTGAACTTGAGTTAAAATCGTAAAGTTTTTATTAAAATAGAGACAAATTCGTCACGTCTTTTGGGCAGTCGGTTTAAAAATTGAATTTTTTAATACATTCACATATACTCGTATTATATTATATTATATATTTTGTTACTTATATTATACCGCCAGATTACACAGATGTGTGTCAATAGATTCCTTGGTTAAAAAATAATGTTTTAGAAGGCAAAGCCCGAACAAATTGCACTTGCAAATTAGTTGAATTTAAAGTTTAAGAGTCTTTAAAACATGGTTTGCGATACGGAATGAATTTTAAAGTGTTTTAACTCTCAACTTTATGGAAGTTTTTATTTACGGGTTTATTAAAAAGCAGAGTTTCTCGCATGAATAAAGATTAACAATATAATAGTCGTTTCATTTAATTCTATTTTAGAATTAAATGGAACAACGTATTCGTTCTGAGGGTAATAATTTTTTTGTTCAGCAAATAGGATTATTTTTATTCATCAATACCTACTTAGTGTTTTCTTGTGTTTATTTTAACGGGAGCTTTTCCATATTGAATAATAATCTATTTTACAACGCGGTTTATTATACATCATTATTTAACCTGACGTTTCGAACACTACAGCGAATGTGGTCACGTGAAAAAGTGTATTCATATTTTAGACTAAAGAAAATGTCGAGTTCGAATATTAACGCACTATTATATTTTTGGGATTTTTCATAATTAAAACCAAGAAGATAATTAAGCATTATAGCCAGAGTAACGTCAGAAACAGAGCATTAGTCAATTAGAAACTACATTTACGTGCTTTGATGAACAATTAAGCTAATTTGTTATTTAATCTGTATTGCGTATGTATTAATTATTCCTCTTGCTTAAGTGAGTTTACTACTACACATTATGTATATTGTATGCAAGTACTGTACAGCATCAATTGGTTTGTATATATACATTGAGTATCTAATTTTGTTTAATACGATAATAAAGCGAATTAAATTAAGGTCTCTTAGTGATATGTTATCATACTCGTACATAAGATAATACTTGATCATCATAAAATCAACAAAATAATTCTAGAATTGAAAAAGGCCGTTTTTTAATTATTCATAGAGTTTGTTGTTATTAAAATATTTTACTTAAGCATCCAGCAAGGATTATTATGAGAAACTGAATTAAATTCCTACGATACTAGCCTTATCTTTCAGTTAAAGTAGAATACGTAAAATATTCTATTTTGTTAAAGTATTTCTGTGGCTTTCCTAATTTTACAAATCCCTTATTATGCACATTTTAACAACTTTTCTAACGTAATCAAATATTATAATATTCTTTGGTGGACAATTACGATTGGCTTTTCTTTCTTTGTCACGAAGTTTCGCACCCACAAACAATAGCCTTTAATTATAGTGTATCATATTGTTCAATAGGAATCGTTATGTTGTCATACAAAGTGCGTTTTAAACAAGGGACAGGCTCATTCAAAGCTCGCAGCAGTTATCATTAGAATGTCATTCACGGGGCGTTAAAAGTCAAAGGTATTGGTATTGCTACATCAAACTACACCATCCTATACAACCGAGCATTTACAACATACAAAGAAAAGATTTGTTTAGCAGAAAGTGATGATTTATTAATTTTTAATGTCACAAATCTATACGCATAATGCAAGTCGATAGCCTTGATGAGTTAATGGGTTATGTACTCGTAGTTATGTTGACGGCGATGGTAGTTGCTACGTAAGCACAGCAGAAATCTATGCCGTTGCTAAATTCCATTGTGCGTAATTGTTTACAAATACTGTTCCACGTAAGAGAAAATTCGTAAGTAATTTTTATGGAACAGTGCATTGTTGTCATTGTTATCTTCAATGTTGTGATGTTATACTTATTAATTTCTAGTTCTATGTTGCCCCTCTTAGAGCTGATCATAGTTGTCCATGTTGTCTATTAGCAAACTTTTTGCCAAAAAATAGAACCGACTTCCTCAAACTAAAAGTAGAAAATATACCGTTTATTTTATGTTTGAAATCTATTCAAAGATGATGTCTCTACCTATTTTTTAAAATACAATCGAATTGAGAACCTCTTCCTTTTTGAAAATAAAAAAAATAGTTACTAATATGACATAATACAATAATTCTATGTATATTCCAGCTTCTATTCGTAATCTACATGATCCTAGTAGCTGTCCTTCTAGTCAACATGTTGATCGCCATGATGGGTAACACGTACCAAAAGATCGCGGAGACCCGCAATGAATGGCAGCGGCAGTGGGCCCGCATCGTGCTCGTGGTCGAGCGAGGGGTGCCTCCCGCGCAGAGGCACAAGCAACTGATGACGTACAGCCAACCTATGGCCAATGGGAAACGAGCTCTGGTGCTAAGGATCAATCAGAAGGTAATTTGAAATTGGAACGGTAGGAATTCGATGTTCAAATTTGTTAGTTGTCAGTTTTATTTTTAATGAAGGTAATATAATACAATGGTATATATGGAATGGAAAATAATGAAATGCGTCTATTGCTTCTAGACTTATGTCGAAATTTTTGTTGAAATGACAGTGGATATCAACATCAAATTAAGATTGTAATAACGAAATATTTCATTTTTTCTAGGATGAAGATAAAGAAGAGATGAAGGAGATATTAGAAATGAAGCGGACGCATCAGCGAATCGTGGCCAAAAGGAAGCAACGCGAGCACGATATTAAAAACGCAAAAGGCCCTATTGTGCCTCCAGTCAGAAACTATCCTCTACGAAAATAAACGATTATATCCATCAATATTAACAAATGACATCTTTTAGTATGTTAATTACACACACAATGAGATTACGTCACTAAACACCAACTAGGTCGATGATGACTCGCATTCGCCATTTGCATAATACAAATTTATCAAATCTTTATATTTTGCTTGTAATAAATTATTTTATATAAGAATTGACAAATCAGTGTTTTCACACGCACAAGCTAAAAAGCGTCTAGTATTATAAGAATAATAAATTAGTCAAACGTTCGTTGTTTTCTTTCAAAACTGCCATCCGGAGAGTTCAATCTGCATACGTCCGTAAGAACGGCGGAGAAATTTAAAAGGTCAAGCGCGGTAAATTATTATCTAAGAATATTTGTGTTGCGACACTTATTCAACAATGCTGTACGCTGTCAAAGGTGCAAATTATGGCCGCAGTACGACTATTCATTTTCACTGTTACCTCAGTATTTGTCCTAATCCAACTGGGCTACTCAAAGTTGATATTATTTTACCAAATTCACTTTCGTAACTACTGCATTGACAAACTCATTGATCAAATATACTGTTTTATCAAGGTCAATACAATCTCTGTTTGTTTTATTAGTAACGGCAAATACTTTACTTGTCTTCTTTTATACCACTTTACAGTTCATGGTGAAATGATGTAAACGTCTTGCATCGAGTGTTTACTATGTTTCTAGTGATATGACAAGGGATTATACTAAGATATATTTCATTTTACAAGTTTTATTAACATAGAAAATATGATGAAACTGTAGTAATTAATGGTATATTATGCATGAATATTAAATACTGCCAGGTTTCTCAATCTAAGGTTGGGACGCACTTCTAAATCAAATTATAGTGTACTGCTAAAGTATTTTTCCATAAATCATTAAAAACACAATTCACTCTTAAGGCTATAATTAAGGCATAACAATTTAAGCAATCAAAGATCTTGTTCGAATTTTGGTGCCGGAAGCCACTTATAAACTATCTAACAATGTAGTAGATTTGTCATAATGAACAAATATTTGCTGAGAGACAGGTACAACCGGAAATCTGACATGTTCGGATTGTGGCCAGGCGCATGACCGATAGCATTATCTTTGCCCTACAGTAAAAATGTGGGCGTTGCAGCAGTACTGGAAATTCCCTTGCCTTTTGGTTAAATAATATTCCAACCTGAGACAGTATCAGTAGTACATAGATCAAGTTGATCTAAACATTTTTAATATTAATTTAATAATACATATAAACGGGAATTGTTATATAAATATGTAAGTACATAGGTGCAGGGGACTTCTCGGTCGTATTTATTTAAACTCGACTGTTGCGTTGTCGTGAACTTACAATACCCAGATCAATGTATAATAATATGTCGATTTGAGACAGTTTGGTCATGGATATTCACAATGTTACGGACATAGCGAATACGTTACCAGCCATCTTATTTTATCTATCTATTTAAAACTGATTACATAAGATGATGATTTATCAATACGACTTATTGACATGGCAAATACGTAAATAAGTCAAAGTACGTACTAACCCTATTGTCCTCATTCATTATTTAAACTACGCAGTCTAAGCCTAGATTTAGGTTCAGCGGTCAAGTACCTAGTCTGGCAATCGCCTGGCGTGTAAGTACTAAGCATGAATTAAGATGTTGACAAGAGTTTTTGTTCCGTTTTACAAAGACTTATTGGGAAATATTTAATTGCGCTATCATTTTAAACATGATGACTTTTAATATTGCTCTTTGGAATGAAAGTGAAAAGATTGTTCTCAAATTCACTTTAATCTAATTTATTCCAGTCGTTTGCATCTCATGTATTTATATACCTTATAATTTTTTCGTTAAAATTCATTATTTACAAATTTTTTGAAGATAGGCAAATTAATAGAGCGTATTAACAAGTTATTTTACAATGCATTTTCTCAATAAATAATATCAATTATAAAACTAGTCACAAAAATAAGAAGCGAATGACGTAAAGCGATGATAAGTATTGTATCAACACTACTTCATTAATATAAATTTAAACTTTACAATAGCCTTACCAATACTATGGATTTAAATCAAATTAACAAGTAAAGTAACAGCGTCTAAGTGAAAAGAATAACAATGCGTTGCGGTCCGTATTTTAACATCTTAAACGCAAGATGACGCGCCCAACGCAATTTTTGCAATCATAGTAACTTAGAGGTCTTCAAAGTCGCGTGGTGGTGGCTATATAACTGAGCAGTTGGTTTTTTCCTCGCACACTGACCCCAGTATCATCAGCTATGAGAGTGGTGAGTAGCCAAGTGAAATTGTGTACACGGCCTTATGTCAACGGTTTAAGCAACTTTCGTTGAAAACAAATATCAAACTGGATTCGCGATTAGTGTGTTAAAGTGTTTGTGAGCGATGAGAACTTGTGTGATAGGAGGATCTAGTGCACATCTAAAAGAAAACCAGTCTTGATATATTAATTACTATGAAAGCTTAAAAAGCTTTTTATACGCAAATTTTTTAGATATAATGCGAAGACTTAAAAGTTTATCATTTATTATTGTATTTACGTATCATCTTAAAATTAATTATAGTTATAGAGAAATAAGTTTTGTTTTATCTTTAATAAAGTGTTTTATATTTGTTTTCAGGTAATAATATTGTCAGTGGTCGCGGCCATAGCCGCTGAAGCACCTTACCACCTCCCTCAACCGGGGCCTCAGGCGCCAGCTTTTAGTTTACCAGCACCTCTGCCTGCACCAGCCTTCGTAAGACCACAGCCGCAACCAGCCCCGCAATTCATTCAACAAGTACAGTCAAACAGTGGTTACCATTATCAACAACCGAACATTGCACCGGCTCTAGTTCAACATCAAGCCCCGAGACCAGTTTTTGTGCAACAACCTCAAGTTATTTCCCACCCTGCTCCTCAACCAATCCTCAGTCCCCAACCCTTCCCTCTACCGCAACCTCAACCAATTCCCCAATCCTCGTACGGAGTTCCGCAATTACAACATGTCTTTAACCCACCTCAACAAGTTTACCAACCACCACAGCCGATAGTCCAGCCTCTCCCAATTGCACCCCAACCCCAGCCCCAGCCTTCCTATGCTCAACCCCTACCGATTTTCCAACAACCAATCGCTCAGCCACAACCCCAAATTTCCCATAATTACCCCATTTCACATTCCGTAGCTCCTCAGCCCCAACCATCTTATAGTTACCCACAGCAACAACTTATTTCCTCACAACCGATACAACCTTTGCCTCAACCCTTGCCAATCATCTCCCAACCACAACCCCAGATCCAACAATCCGGATATTCCTACCAGCAACCAGCTGTCCCAATCCTACCCTTGCAATCACAACATTCCAGTCAATCCGCCTTGTCTAGCTATCAAGCAGATTCAAACCAATACAACAACGCCCAAGCTCTGGTGTCTCATAATGCTGGAGCATTGAATAGCTACCAAGCTGATTTATCCCAGTACAACAACAGCCCACAACAACAACAGACTCACAGAGAAGCCCTTGACCAGCACGTCGTAAGCCGAGTGCAGGATATTATCAAAGACAGCGAACATTCTTCAGCCAAGGACAAGGGTTATTTATCATTGGTATCGGGAGTTAGTTTGGAAAACGCCCAACCTAGCATTGAAATTTCATCTTTCGTCCAGAACTCTCAGTTGCAGTCATCGTCATCTGCATCTAGTCAGAGTTCATCAGCTCAACTCTTGTCGTCTCCCTCGAGCCCATCTTTGGATTACGGATTACCATCAGTGAGCCAATCGAGCAGTTCCGGAAGTAGTTTCGGATTCTTACCACAGAATAAACCAGCCGCTTCTTATGGAGTGCCAAATTAATAATAAGTTTTGTATTAGGATTTTGTAAATAAAACTTAACAAGTTGTTATAAAAGTATTATTACATTTAACAAGCATTTTCATTGTCAAAACGTTACATTATAAGACCGTTAATTTAACATAATTATTTAAAACTTTTCAACTTTCTTTATTTGAGCATATAACTTTCATAAACAATGGATACTGATGGGCGGCCTGTAATTATAAACACACAACTCTGTTAATGGTTTGAATGAAGTTTAATTAATAAGAATTTGAATCACTTATTATTCTGTTCACATACAAGGTTTATGGGATAATCAGATGTTTGAGTTCCATTACTTGTACATTCAGTCGTTGTTTTAATTCTTGCGCCATAATTTTCTAAACACGTAGATGGGCCATTCGGTGCTAAATTTGCACATGTACACGGCGGTAATTTTTGTTCAATAGTGTTTACTTGAAGAATCTGTAATGCAACTTTATTATTAAAATCAAAAAGATATTCTAATTTCAGAAGATAAAAGGAATGGATAGTCTGGATTTATTGAATATATATAAATATAATAAAAGATTCCTCGCGGTTCCTCCCACGTAACTTCTTACCTATATGTATACCATTTATCCAAATACGTCCAATAGTTTTTTAGGGAAAGAGTAACAAACATACATGAATCTAAACTCATAAACTTGCATTTATAATATCTGTAGGATTATCACCTGAGTTTGAGGTTGTGACGACACTTCCCTTTTACAAATACACAGTACCTTACACTTTCTGTGTGTAGAATTCGATTGATATTGACCGTATCTGTCCACGTCTTCCATTATTACCGAGCACTGACAAGACACATCATCTAATTGCTTGCTTTCCTATAACAACAAATGTTTTTATTTTTATTACACAAACCAGAAAAATAATGTCTCCTTGTTGTATAAATGTTTACTTAACTTATTTAAATACATAATGATAGTATTTCTTACGTCGTTAGTCGTGAAAATTCCTTTATCTTCTATGTCCCGGATTTCTTTTTTGGCCGGATTGTTATTATTTACATTTTCGAATTGTATAGTATCGTATGGTATCGAACACACTTCTTTTTCAACCAAAATGCTGGTTAAACTTTGAGATTTTCGTTTAATCTTATCAATTGTTGCATTTGAGTTAGTGCAACAGGACCCTTGTCTATCAAACAAAAAAGTATTTTAAAGTAGGTATATTAAAACTATCATAAAAAATTAAAAATAACAAAATACCTTGGATAATAATCTGATGCAGTGCGGGATATATTCTTTGGTCGCAGTATAAACTCAAAGCTCTTGTTAGCTCTAAGAACATATACTAATTGTAATAATTACTTCAATGTTATTCATATTTTTTGTAGTGTCAAATGTCTTACCTCAGCAAAACATCTCCCTTCTCTTTGCTATTTGTAAGCTTACGATGTCTTTTCCGTGGACTAAAATAAAAAAGCAATAAAATGACCAAATTACTATCTCCCTTAAGGGCATTTAAAAATTCGAAATCACCTTTTTAATCTTTGGAATTTCTTTGCTGAACTAGACTCGTATCCATTCAAACTAAACATAAAGAAAGTGAGTAAGTTTATAACTAAACAAATATAAGAAAACACGTCTACAAAAGGCGTACAGCATACCGCACTTCGTGTGAGTTAAAAATATAAATCAATATCATACTTAGTGGAAACTTTGTCGATTTCAAACGTTGAAGTTTCTTTGAGTTTGTATTTCATGCGAGTGACTTGATTTTCGTGGAGAAATTCAGTATATTTTTCATCCAGCCACAATGCGAAGCCCTTGATATCGGGCGAGTGAGCAGTATTCAAATTTTTTTGACACGGATTACGCTCCTATAAAAGGTTAGTTATATTGAAATCGTTTAAAATACGTTCTTGTAATATATTAATTGTAAATAAACGCTAGACGTGAGCTTTTAGTCAGAAGGAGTCTGATATAATCTAACCGCTAAAGGTATCCATGTAGGATTTCCTCACGTTAAAAAAAAGGTAATATCCTATCTGTATCGACATTTCATCTTAATCCGTATATTAGTTGCGGCGTAATTGACACACAAACATCCAAACATTAAACCATTCTTAGTTATAGTATTAATAGAATTGTAGAGCCTATATTATTTTCATAGTCATAAAATATAGACAACTTACGCGCAGGTTGAACTCCAGGCTGAACTTACAATCAATAAAAATTACCTACAGTTTATATATTTTACAATTTTAATATATGAAGAAAATAAAAGGTATTTTTTACCTGAGTGTACCATCGAAAAGCTTTTACAAAGCAATTAGGATTATGTTTTTTCTCTCTGCTTCTTTGATTTCGACGACTTGGCTGTAGACATAAATTATATCACACAATCTTTTAACATTTTGGTTATAGGTTTGGTAAGATCTCGTAAGTACTACTATTATTATAAACGAAAAATTTCATTCGACGATGTCATATTAGATTGGTTTCAATACTTGTATGCGGATAGATCATCGACCGGAATAAGTTATTATATTTGTTGTTATTTAGCTAGAAAATATTTGCTAGCTAAATAACAACAAATATAAAAAGCAGTATACTCTATAATATAACATTATATTTAAAAAATTACCTCATGCGTGTAATAAACCAAGGGATGAATAGGCCATGGAGTAGCAACGTTATTGAACCCGCCGTAAAAGCATTCTTCACCGTCGCAATCACTAGATGATGAAGACATCTAGTTTAGAGTCCATTAAATTGTAACAGAATAATTTAATTTCTCTAATGAGGAAAATGTCAATATTAAAAAAATCAATACTAAAGTCTGATGAATAATATGAGTAACAGATAATATAAATATATGTCAAGCTTTTAAAATAATTGTCTATGGTTATTTTCTATAACTTACATCTTTTTTTTTCTTCGCCATTGGCAACTGGCACATAGTGCATTCTGCCATTATCAAGTTTTCTTCTTCTTTTGGTGGCTTTTGGATTTGGGTAGGTATTTTTGAACAAACGTTAGGTAAAAGATTGAAGAAAACTTACATCTTGCTTTATGTTTATAACATACTTTGCCATCGACAAGACTTATTTTAAGCTTATAGAGCGTTCTAAAAGGCCAATTAACGTCTAAACGGCTTTTAATTGGGGACAATATTGGAACTTGAGGGGAGGCATATGTTTGAAGTTTAGGATCAAACACAGCGGTTAAGAAGACAATTTATATGCGTAGTTAAATGAATAAATTCTTAGTGTAATTAGTTAGTGTCAATTACATTTTCATTTTTATATTAGGTATTGATTTCAGTTATTAAGAAGCTTGATTTAAATTATTATAAATTCATGCGTCGCTATCGAAAAGAAATACAGAAAATTGATGTCGTAACAGAATTGAACTCGACATTTAAGTGTCAATAATATAGGAGGATAATTACCATGGCCATATCGATTTAGGTTTATCAACGAATTTATGCAAATAACGAACCAGTTATGGTCTTGATCAATTTGTTTTTAATGTATTTGTATGTAACCGTTAACACAGCTTATACGAATCATCATTTTACGATTTCAAAACTGAGCGATGATCAAGCAAAACGTAAGATATAATTTTTATACATAAAAATTTTCTTGATTGCTCTGAAGTGTCTCGTTAGGTATTTTTATAACTGTTTATAATCTTTGACGCATCGTAAACGACTTTATCGTGATTTGTTAATCTCAGTTTTATGTTGACATGTTTAAGAACTTTGATTGCTCTAAAAATGTTAACTGTATCTCTCCGTGCATATGGTTTATTTTACAAAGGATATATTATTATGATTTTAGAATTCACGTGTTTGGAGTACGAAGGAGGGACTCAAAAACTTGCTTATGCAAAAAAGGCGCAGGGCCATTTTAAATATAAAAATACACGTCCTCGCAAAATTAAACTCATGGCAGTCCGAACAACTACTCAAAGAATTACACCCGATATTGGTACATGAATATTATTGACTATATTACCCAATTCTTATAGAATAATCGAAATTAAGTTTGTTACTTAAGTTTTGTTTGGTACTTAAGAATAATCGAAATTAAGTTTGTTAGTAATATTCTGAAGTGAACACGCTTTTGATCTGTCATCCAGTAATTAAATATTTCTTTCTAGATCCATATATTTTATTTCAAAAAAATATAAGAAATAAATTTTTTGGAAATGGATCATCGGACGGTGAGTGTTATGAAATTAATATTATATGACTTAAACATTCCAATTCTGATTAAAACAATCCTTTAAATACAAACATTCAAAGAAAAACACTTTCTCGTAGAGTTTTAATTATTAATGTAGGTATATATAGGAAGCAGTCAATCATTTGTACGCTTTAAAAATTTAAATAAAAATACATAGAAATAGAAATAATATGGTTTTGTGTAGGTTTAGATGAAAGGCAAAGATTAAGTTCGTATACCAAGGAGAACAAAACAGCAAAACTTCTGCATCATCCTGATGGAAAACTTTTCAGGTTTGGGAACACCAGTTAATGATTACAACTAAAGTTCTATTTCAGAGTATTATTGAGTATTCAATATATATTATACTCAACTCAAAGGTGATTGACTGACTGACATAGTGATCTACGAACGCACAGCCCAAATCACTGGACGGACCGAGCTGAAATTTGTCATACAGGTAGATGTTATGACATAGGCATCCGCTTACAAAAGATTTTTCATGATTAATTTGTAGTGGTCGCTGGCTTATGATGCACGGAAAAACTCGAATGAGTTTATGATTGTATCATTCTAAGATATCTGTAATTATCTATCAGATGTAATAATAAATAAATAAACAAATAAAAATAAAATAAATAATGATCCCGGAATCTCCAGAAATCGAACTATACACGGGGGTAAAACCCCGGGGCAAAGCTTGTGTTAAAAACCCCCTTATTTTTTAACTTTCTTATAGTAAAGTTAAAAAGGTTAATGTAAGCTATAAATAAAACAATTTTGTACATCATAGGAGTGAATTATTTCAAAACAAAAGCGGTGTACACCTACCAATGTCTGAGTTCATACATCGTGGGTATTGCATGCTGGAAATAACCAAGGATTACATGCAAACTGCAGTGAACGCCTTTGCGATTCTGCTGTACGGCGAAATAGAAGATATAAACCGATTAGACTCTGAGTATGTGCTGCGCTCTGTGAGTATAGAATATAGAATTAGATTAATTATTATAAATATCTCATATTTGAAGGAAAACGTAACACATAGGGTCATCTTTACTAATATTATGAAGCGGAAATTTGTGTTTGTTTGTTTAAATCTTAATCGTTAATCTTTGAATAAGAGAATATAACTAGGATTGTCTACACTAATATAGCGCTAATAAAATTTTTTGATTAGTTTTAATCTTCAAAACTACTTATTATAATAGGACTCATGAGAAAGGTTGTAGCCTGTAGGCTATGATTCCATCAGGCTCATATATCTTATAGATCCATTAGCATTCATTAGTGATCGATTTTACTTAATCACTTAAAGAATAATTTTTCAGGCTCGAACTATATCAATGATGAAAATAGCTCGGGAGAAACTTGCAGCAATGTGGAATGTTGTCAAAGGCGATCGCGATCCGAGTGAGATTTCCTATGAAACTTTGGCAATTTACCGACCATTGTTCCGATATCTTAATGGGAAAGAGATGTCAAAGCTTAACTTAAGCGATCCACGTATTCTCTCTTATGTTGGAACACACGCAGATCTTGATAGGCATCAGGTATACCACATAGGCAAATAAGAAATCTGATCAATGAACGCTCTTAAATAAACGGGCATATTATTCTGAAAATCTGCAGTAAGCTGTTTGATAAAAGGAACTAATGTGGCAGAATTGAAGCTATACTTAGAGGTGGCAGTCCCTCCTTTCCCTGTGTATCACTTTTGCCTGTGATATCGAAATAAGTTATTATTTAACTCGTCATTATCATGATATCAACTATATATTTTATCATATAAGGGATTTGAACAATTCTGTCAGAATAAGACCAGAGAACAGATAGGAAATTAATTATTAACATTTCGTCTACGCAAATCCAATATATCATATTTGCTTAAAGTGATAGGCCTTTCGCAATTTCCCAAGAGCCCAATATCTATTGTCAACACTAGATCTAACCGATATGGTAACCACAAAACTCATTAGTATTAATCAATCGTTTTGCAAACGCTCTATGACCTTAGATATTACCTAGATGTTATGTAATTGTCTACGGAATATTTTATTAATTCGCAATTTTTATTAATGTGGCTTTCACAAGATCAAACTGGTAAGAATGGGCAGCAACAGCTTAACCATGATTCTACCGTGTTCATAATGCACAGTCGTGTCGTATTCGTAAAGTATAAATTTATTGTCAGTTAAATTCTTTATTACATGTTAGTTTATTTTGCTCCGATGTGCGTTATCGTGGAGCTTTTCGAAATATTTTTGTCTTTTATAATGATAACATTATTCTTAGATTGTTGATAATAATCCCAAATTTCTAACGCACGTTTGTGTTAAATTTTTGGGCAATAGTTTACATCAAATTCCACTAATTTTTCTAAGCTAGTTTAAAAATTATAAAAGTAAAGTAGTACATACTAGGCCATGAGAACACGGAATTACGCAAAAAATTAGTTATCATTGACGGTGACAGTCACCAATGCTTACAAAATTGTGCAAAAGACGATGGCTCCAGAAGGTCTAATATTTTAGTAGCGATAATCATATTAGGACTGTTTGTTTTAAGATTTATCACTCTTTCGAAGAGAGATCTTCTCGGAGGATTAACATCCTATCGGGCTAACAGAGCGACGTTATAGTAATTGAATCCGTGTTGCAATCTTTTATGATATTACAAAAAAAATGCCGAAATTTCTAATGAAATTTCTTTGTAATCAAAGTATTTATTATTTCCTCCAATGATAAGATGCCTACAATTCAATTGTAAAAATATAGATTTGAAAATAACTTTCTAATTTAATTTAGTTAGAGAACAAACCAAATCCAACGATAAGAGGCAGGTTTTTTACAGATGTTATGCAATAAAGATATTCATTTTTAGGTTGGCCTGATAGCGAGTAGATATATAAAGCTGAATAACAGATGGTCAGAGCCCAGGTATTTGAACCTGATGAACAATCTGCTATGTGGTGTGCCCATGACGTTTATGAGAAGAGTGCCTGAAAATACATTTTTACAGCTTTCTCACCAGGTGGATTATAATTATTAAAATGTATCATAGAATTTATTATGCGTTTACGTATTGATTATCGTTTGATATATTATCAAAAATGAGATGTGTAAAATTATAATGTTATCTAGAGTCAGGAGGAGGAAGAGAAGACACTTTTAATATATTACTATACGAAATTATTATTATTTGTCTCATCAATTCATAATTTCAGGTATTTTACCATATCCACGCTTGTGATCCATTACAGAGACGATTCTATCTCGCCTTGATGATGAGAACGCAGGTAAAATTCCATCAATCAAATTCGTAGTTCGTTATAATTTACGAAAATCAGATCTGTTAATGATTAAGAGGTTAATAGTTCCAGTATTATAGTAATAAACAAGATAAGAATTTGATTTTCGAAGTATCTTATTGACGACATCGCTTTCTTCATATTTCTACTAATACATTATTATTATTATTATTAATGTTCTGATGAATCTTTGACCTAGTTAGAAAGCTATGAAGTAATCTCTCTAGACTCTGATAGTCGGATGTCTATAAAATCTATAAACTAAATACCCTTTTTTACTTAGAACAAATACTCGAAAAAAATATTGGAAGTATTTACTGCAGTAACATTTTTATCAAACACTAGTTGGGATTCTTTACGCCTTTATTCTATTATACGATTATAGCATCATAATACCTAGCGCCTTCTGAAAAAGTGCGGCAATACTATAAGAAAAGAAAATTGTCTGTTGTTATTCTTATTTATCAGGAGCCTTTATTATTTCTTCTTCATTTATTGTTTCTTTATTTAGGTCTTAGGAAAATCGTACAGCTGGAGTGCAAGTGATGTGTCACGCTTGGGACTTTTATTGGCAGAGGTTACAGGGCCAGACCTTAGTTCTATTAATCCTAAAGCCATGGCTGGCATCACATCTAAAGTAAGATTTTAGTATGTATCTTGCTATCTTCAAACAATTCAATATTATAAATATAAATAATATTGCTAGAGAGTGGCTAAAATGGTACAACACACACACTATAGGGTACTTTTAATTTTTTTTAATGCTTCTAAATTACGTGTGTCTTCTATGACGTGGTGATTGTTCAATGACTGGCCTAATTCCAGGCGAAGTAATATATCCAACTCGTATGATAATGTAACTTGGATAATATATCCAATTTTTATATTAATAACATTCAATGAAACCTGTCGCAGGTGATGCTAAACATGTTACCTCAAAATCTGCAACATTTAACTGAAGCACAGCTTAAATACATCGGCCAAAAACCTCTGAACATATTGGCGAGGAAATTGAAATCTTATCAAGATCAACTGCAAATTTATGGGAACGGTAGCGTTATACTTTTAGTGAGGTATATTATTTGTTTGTTACTTTTGTTAATAAATAATATT
This sequence comes from Phoebis sennae, assembly GCA_001586405.1. Taxonomy (NCBI): domain Eukaryota; kingdom Metazoa; phylum Arthropoda; class Insecta; order Lepidoptera; family Pieridae; genus Phoebis; species Phoebis sennae. The sequence continues at coordinate 495,486 of LQNK01001159.1, read as the reverse complement.
TTAAGTTAATAGTTAATTTTTTTCTTTAAATAATGTGAGTAATAAAACGTTAATTTCGATCTTACGTTGATTGAATTCCGCGTATTTTAATGACATAGTGCACGCTTCATTCACACTCGCGCGCACGGTGTTCCTGTGTATTGTAATCCCTGGATTATTATGTCAAAAGAGGTTCTATTTTTTAGATATTCCGATTGAGAATCGAATACTGAACACGGTAATTGAAACGTCTTTCGACTAAAAATCCAACCTGTATATTAATAGGAAATACCTCTCTGAAATATACCAAGAGGGATCGTTTTGATTAATGATACAAATATAAATAAAAATAAATGCTATAATCTAAATTGTTTTAATTTTTCTAAAGATGGTAAATGGAAAGAATAACAGCCATCTTCATTACATCTTGCTTCTACCTGTAAAAAGCAATAATTAATAAGCATTTTTCGTATTATAATATTTTTTAACATTTAGCAAGCGTTGACTTCGTTCAAAACCTGACTTGCAGGGTAGTCATTTATAATGTAGCTAATATAAAAAATGATATATTAAACTTACCAAAATTGGAACTAGGAAAAATTAAAGACATACCAAAGTATTGCACCAATCAGTTTGTGAGCTGTTAGGCATGCTTAGTGTTTGAGTATTTTCTGTTTTCTTTTGATCCTCAGTTGATTTCGAAATTAATACAGGAAGGTCTGGACTGCGAGCCGATACAAAAACTTTTTGTTCTTTCACAATATCTTTCTCATTATTTGCGTCTTTTGGTACTACTAAAGTTTCTGCTTGAGTGTTATTATGATTCACGATACCTTCTTTTTCTTTAGAGTCTTGATGTTTTAAATTACTCGGATCTTCAACTCTATAAATATTCAAAGGTTATAAAGAATAATTCGATATAAAGCCATTTTTATTATATTTAAAATGTTGGTACCTCTCAGAAATATTTTTCTCTTCTGGTGAAAAAGTAATATTATTATCAGGATTGTTATCACCACTTATATCAGAGTTTTTATTTGGTTTGTCACTACACGAACACTTTATAATGATAACTTTATTCAGACATCCGTAACAACTACGCCCAACAAATGAATTCATCGTACCATGTTGATTTGAATAATTGTAATCGTTTGCTTTTATCATTTCTTTGTCTAATTCAATTTGTAAATCAGTTTGTGATTGCATTTCAGTGTTAAAAGTGTAACTTTTATTAAATGTATTAGTATTATACATAGAATTTGTTTTACCATCTTTAACTTCTATATTCAAGTTAAAATTTATCGTGCATTCCTTATTATACGTATTAAATAATTTGTCTGATAAAGAAATAATACTTTTTTGAGTTTCTGCTGTTGCGTGGTTTTTTATTTCGATATCATCCCAATCAAACTTCAAAGGCTGTTTATTTACATAATAATCGTTGGAATCTTTGTCGATTTCAGAAGTATTTAACGGCGTTGCGTGAGGGGATTGTGGTTCATTACCTATAGTATCTCTTAAACCTCTGTCAGCATCTACGAATAATGATGCTGGTTCGCTCTCTAAATTGTGATAGCCATTATTTTGATTTATTACGTCTTTATCAATATAGTTTTTATTCAATGCATCCTTTAGAACAACATTGCTACTGCTAAGCTCTCTATATAAATTGCTAATATCTTTTTTGAAGTTTGTAGAAACTTCTTCTTGTTTTGCATCATCATCTTTCTTTGATTCTGATAATTGTGTTTCAAAAATGGTAGCTGCAATGGGTTTATTTTTAGGGGCAGTATATTTAACAGTATTTCTATTGATAGGTTGAGAATTTTTTACAGAAGATGTTACTTTTCCCAGCGAGGATTGGGTTATATTAGATAATTTTCGTGAATTATTAAGTTTTCTTAAAACAGTATTCCTCGGGTTTAGAATTTTTCTCTTTTCTATTGGAGTTTTTGTAGGAGGGTTTGTAGAATTAGGCCGTGAAGAAGACGTATTTTTTATAGGGATACTTGATTTACCTCTGTTTTTTTCTTTTTGAGTCTGCAAGAAAAGGTGTTATTGTGTCTTTTTTATTTCCTGGTTGCAAAAATATAATACGACAAAACAGAACCGCGAAAATAAGAACAAGTTTATATGATATTGCCATTTTTTAGGTTCAAAATTTTACCAAAATACTAAAAGATTCTTACGGTGATGGTTATAGGATCCTTTAAAAGTTTATTTACATTCAGAGAAGTCAGCCCAATTATATTAATATCTAAAAAAAAATATGCTTAGATTAGTCAAGCTAACACAGACTTGTAGTATAATGAGATAGATATTATCCAAATCATACCTTCCAAGGACGGGTTAGTAGCGCTTAGTCTTTTTTCTTGTCTTTTTTCCCTAGATCTTCAAAAATGTTCGGACATTAAGCATAAGTCTAAGATTCTGCTATTACAAAACTAGGTTAATAATATTCAAACAGCTAATGCTTTACTTTTTTGTGAAATGATATGATATTTTATCAAAAGATGAAACACACATTTATAAAGATTGATATATCTCTTTGTTTTGATGGAAACATTTTTTTAACTTTTATTTAATGGCAGACAGGTATTTCTCCATTAATTTCAAAATGTATTTAAAAAAATGAGTAAGTAATATACCTCGATGCTTTCAATAGATATTTATCGTAGCCTGATTGTATAAAAGGGTCTGGAGGAGTGACAGCCACGTATGCAGTATCGTTACTCAGCTCTAGAGGACCCTGCACTTTCTTACCTTCTATCGTGTAAAGTTCTATAGATGAATGCCTAGAAATATTATGGACAATACATAAATAAAGATTGTATTTGCTGTCATAGAAAGTTTATTAGTTATGACTGTTTACTTTATAATGATATTTGAAGAAAGCTTATTATAGCAAATAAATTATCGCTCTGTAATGCTAAGGAAAGTTTAGGTGAACGTGAACTACTTGCAGAAAACTCTATTTAGTCATTAGAAGTTCCAGTTTATTCTCAACTAATAGATCTTTCTAGAAATTTATTATAACAACAAATAAATTCCTGCTCTATAATAGTAAATTTTATACGTTTTCTATGGTCATATTCTCCATGGTAGTTAAGTTTCCATGGTATCAAGGTAATTCAGTTAAAGTAGAAATGAGAAAGTGTGTATTAATATTTTAGGACTTACAATGATCCATACTGTGAATGCGCCAAGTACCTCAATGTTGAGTCCCAGAGTTTTAATTCATCGGATCGCAAGTGATACTTTCTGGGCGGGGTGTACTGTTGTCCATTTGAGAACACAAATATGTCCATTGAATTCCAATCTCTTGTGTCGTCAGGAATTTTAGCTTCGTCCATAATTACGAGGTATAGATGCAACATGAAGATGCATAATATTTTATAAAGAATTTAATGTATTCATGTTTTTACAATTATACCACATTTTTCTTCACAAAATGTACGAATAGAATTGCCAGGTTACTATTTGTATTAGTACAATGAACTAGAATTTATTTATAACATGGATAGATGTAAAAATGAAGTAAAGTAAATAAAAGCAAAAACTTCGCTAGTGGAAATGATTGCTCATAGTAAAATGACAACGTTCCTCTGTCCAGTCATCTTTTGGAAATGTCAAGAAAATGACTTAATATTCAGTCTTATGTATTTTGATTCAGTTTATAGAAAAAATATTCTTAAATTTCTAATATTCTTTTGTATATTTTTTTATTGTATTATGCACAATATTAAATGTACTATTATATTATTCTACCTTAATATGTCAAAATTAATATTTGCGCTTAATTTTTGAAAGGAGATTCAATATAGATTTAAATAAAACAGTTACATCAAAGACACCTTTAAAATATATGTATGTATATAATGCTGTTGATTTTACAGTTTCGTATAACAATAAATAATAATTCTAGACATAAAGTACATAACTACATTAGAATTAGTTAGAAAAGCCTACCCGTCCCATTATACTGTCAAAAATAGACATATTAAAATTGCTTTTAGCAGCCCACTGGGGTCATCGAAGTCGCTTCGTGATAATACTTTTATGTCCATCTTTTGATAGTCCTTTTATTTTTATGGCACAGCGTCTAGGATATTGGCCAAGTGGCGGCAATGCTATTGGAAAAGTTTTAGGATGGATATTTCCGCAATTTAGTCTGGTTTTATGCCAAAATCCACAATTATTTTAGACTTGTCCTGCAGGTGCAGTATTAACTGTTTTAAACTTATTCTCTACCAAAAATCTTGTATAAAAACATACAAGATGGTACATTAAAAAAACAACATGTTAAACCAGCCTTATTTTGAATGGTTTATATAACTATAGTATAACTCCCGGAGATGACTAAGGTCCGGTTCCTATAACGTCCGCGTCATAGTATAATAGAAACGAATCGTTTTCATTAATTTATATATTACGAGCAGTTCTAATCAAACAAAAGGAACCAAGTACTTATGTAAGCGCCACGTTTATTATAGATACGCTTTAGACATACGTCTAGTAGGATATTATTCATGCAGCACCAACAGTAGGTACCGATGTCGTGAAATACCTCACGCAGGGCTATCACTAAGCTACAAATATCCCAAAGTATTATATCTATAGTAAAAGTTGCGACTAGAAGACCAACAGCAACGTCCATAAGTTTTAAAAAGTAAGGGTGCAACCCCACCTGAGTAGTGATTTTGTGACACTCCTTTGAAACAGGTCAACGGTCGCCACACCCAGTGAGGGTAGCCAGTAACTGCACGAAATGCCTCTTGAGTCTTGACATTTCGATATATTACGCCTATATACAATGGCTTTAACCTTAAATTCCTGCGCGGTCACCATAAAACAATTTTAGTGCATAGCTATAAATTTCATATCAAGAGCAGTTTACGAAACACGTATTAATAATAATAGGGAAACTGTCCGAAAGTTCTTGGTTAGGGAAATTCATATTAATATCTATTTATTTATTTATTTATTTATTTATTAGAATTTCCAACAAAGATTACACTCAGCTTTTTAACATTACAAAACTTAAAAACTAGTTTAGTGCATCTTCAGTTAGAGGAAATCACAACATGCAAAATGACAAAAAGTTTATAAATATAATTAACCTAGACAAAGAAGTGGCATATGTACGTCAAAACTTATATATTTATTTATTTATATTATTAATTTTACAGATAGCTGTATGCGCCAATAATTTAAATTTAGATAGCGAATTGTTAAAAATATCTATATCTTTGGAATATTTTGATATAGTGTTGTACAAGTGAGGTAACCTAGATATGGGTGCATGTTTGCCGAGATTAGTTCGATACTGAGGGATTTTAAATTGAAAATGTGGATGACGTGGGATTCTGGGTGGCACATAAATAGATATTTTACTCAAAAGGAGAGGGCAGTCGATGTTCGAGTTAAGTATCTTGTACAGAAGAGTGAGATCTATAACATTGCGTCGGGTTTCAAGTGAGTTTAATTTAAAGTGTCGAAGTCTGTCCTCGTAGGATGTTATGGATTTAGAAATTCCGGTTCGGTACGCGAGATTCCGTATTAGTCTTTTTTGCAGATTTTCAAGTCGATCGCTGTGTACCTGGTAACAGGGATTCCAAACCGTACTGCAATACTCGAGGCGACTACGTACAAAACTATTATACAAGATGAGTGTGATTTTTGGATCTTTAAATTCTTTGGCACACCGTAAAATAAAGCCTAATGAGCGGTAGGAAGTGGATAATAAATTATCATAATGTTCGAAAAATCGAAGACTGCTATCCAAATAAACACCCAAATCGCGAAAAACTGTTACTTCTTTTAACGCTACGCCATTGATATAGTATCTAGATTGTGGTTTGTTCTTCTTTCTGCTGAATTTGATGTGGTAACATTTTTCGCAGTTTAGGTACATTTTGTTTATAGAACACCACTTATACAATTCATTTATGTCATCTTGTAGTAATTGTGGATCCGTATTTTTGTGAAGTACACGTGTTAGTTTTAAGTCGTCCGCGAAGAGGTACGGCGTACTATAACGAAATATCTCGGGTAGATCGTTTATAAAAACGTTGAAAAATAGGGGCCCTAAATTAGAACCCTGCGGAACACCGGAGGTGGCAAAGAAGATTTGTGAATCTGCTCCGTCAATAACGACTCTCGAAAGTCTTTTGTCTAGATATGATGAACACCAATGTAAGAATTTATTTGTCACACCCAAAGACATTAATTTGTGAACAAGTATTTTGTGGCACACTTTGTCAAAAGCTCTCGAGAAGTCTGTATATACAGCATCGACTTCTGAGCCATCATCAACAGCACTCATTAGATCCGATACATAGCTAACTAAGTTTGAATTAGTTGACCTCTTATTGATGAAGCCATGTTGTTGGTTTGAAAACAAGCTATTCAATTGTCGGTAAAGATCTGAGTATACAAGGCTTTCAAATACCTTGGACGCTGCAGACAGAATGGAGATGGGTCGATAATTAGCGACTGATTCTCGTTTACCACCCTTATGTATAGGTACAATTCTGCCTTCCTTCCACAAATCAGGGAAAACACCCAAAGTTAGAGAGGTGTTAAAGAGTATTGCTAACGGTATAGATAATGGCCGAGCACAGCGCGAAAGTAATAATGGGGGTATATTATCGGGACCGCATCCTTTCGAAGTATTCAGAGCTCTAAGGGACTTATATACGAGATCAGGACAGATAGGGCTAATATCGATGCTCGATAAATTTGATGTAGGAATAAAATTAATGGTGTCGCATGGAGGATCAAAGACGGATGAAAATTGTTGTGCAAAAAGATCTGCAATGTCTTTAGGATTATCGGCTTTTGTTCCGTTTAAGACCATTTCCGATGGATAATTAGAGTTACCTCTTCGTAAATTCTTTACGTGTGTCCAAAAAAATTTGGGGTTGTTTTTTATGGCAGTTTCAATTTCAGTTTTATTTTCAATATATCCTGTATATTGTATGGTCCCATTAATCAAGGCTATCCTTGTAGGGGTTATTAGAAGAGCTCAAAATCTATCCGGCATGTCATGATATATTCTAAGAAAAAATATTTGGATACGTTAGCAATTTTAAAGAATATTTCCTTTTTTGATGGATGGTAAAAAAAAACCGCAGTCAGCGGTATAATAATGTATTTATAGTAAATAGTGCGACGCTATTACTCTAGTTATAGTGTGGACCTATAAGGAATAACATAATTAATGTAGAAATAAATGTCTTATTTTGCATTTGAAATAATTATAATTGAGCAAATTCAACATAATTACTTCACGATACTATGAATATGGCACAGTCAAGGCTTGCATACGGTTAATGAAATATGACCATGTAGGAAGGCAACTGGGGTAAGTATAAAGTATATTAAAGCAATCATTTAAAGAGATTTTATTTATAATGCCAAAAATAAGTTTTAGTAATGAAACAATGCATAATATAAAAAAAAAATCAAAAAATATGAAAACGCCATTTCATGGTTATTTATATTCATGTGTCAATACCACATTTAAACGTAATTGTTTCAAAACAATAGCATCTTCAACGTTTGAACTTTGAAACAATGCTTACATATCACCCGAACTTGTCCGGAGAGAGCACACAAAATGCTCCTAAATAGCATTTGTCACGGTGATTGTCAATGCATAGTTCGGTTCATTCATTTGTATTCATGTTTTCACTTTTCTCCCCGTTTTAGTCTTGCAATATGTCTTTCGATTTCTACGGCGCTTCTCCGTAGGTATTTGTAAGGCAAATTATGGGTGGGTCGCGTGTATATGGCAACCGACGTTTCTTTGAGTGCGGCATAGATTAAAGATTATCTTCCTATGTTTAGACATAAACAACTTCCTTAGAAATTTTTACGTTAGACTAGAATCTATGCAAACTTTTAATGGGATTAGAAAACGCTTTAAAAAAAAGCTCAATAGCCTTACATATTTTTTGTCATTGAGTGGGTCACAGAAAATATCTAGCTATTCCTTTGTCTATTTTATTCATACATATTTTAAATCAACGAATTGCTGTTCTTATGACAAAGACCGACAATCATACACACGACTGCATTTGAAGTATAAGCATTTGCTCAACTTGTAGTCTCGGAGACACTCGAGCTTGTTCTTTGTAACACGTGTAAATCTTAAAAGAAGCTTATGCGACGACTTCAAACCATTGTTAAGATATGTATACTAAGCAGAATCGGATTTTTTACCAAGTTATTTTTTTAATGTCATGCTATTATAAAATTATTTTGAAACTAGCTGTGCCCCGGTTTCACCCATGTATTTGCGGGATCCTACAAAAATAATAAAACTTTGCAAATAATTTATACTTTCAAAATAATTTATAATAATAAACTACATGACCAGCAGCAGAAAATGCTCATTCATTTGTCGGCGCGCAGACTTGCGCTACATAACACATGAAATTCGCTTTTCTTCAATACCGGTAATCCCGCACGGGATCCCGTTCATTTTATGAGCACCGAGCAAGCGGGATCCCGGTATCCTGGTATTGCATTTGCCTTCCTTAAAAATCTTTTAGCTGTACAGTTCCCGTTATGGTGGGACTCTGGCATAATAACTATCTTTTTCCCCTTTTTCGGGATCTTTGTAGTTTCATCCAAAGACGTTCCGCGGTTTATGTATACTTTCACATTTATAATAGAGATTATTCTGAATTTTGCGAAAAGATCAGATGCCAATTATTGAATTTGTTTATTACGAAGGGCACTCAAGCACAACCTTTGAAGGGTCTGTGATCGATATCCAAGGAAAAGTGCCAGACAAAACAAGCAGGCTCGCATCCTTGGAATTAATTGAAGAAACCAGGGTAAAAGGCAATACATTTACTATTGATGTTGTTTTATATCATACTGTATATGTCTGATGTTTTATATTTTAAAAATAAATGAATAAAATTCGAAAACGACAATGAAATAATGTTACACTCCATTTTGGAATGAATTGGAATACAGTATTAATGCAAAAAAATTATTCAAATTACATTACCTTTTTATGCATATCTTATAGAATGATAAAAATTCAAATTTACTGTTCAATTATCGATCTTATAAATTAATAATTGTGTTCATAATAATAATAGATTTTTCTAGTGTTTGCAAAAAAGTTGAAATGCTATATAAAAAAAACTGGAATATAAAGGAGTGCCGCTATATTTGTGCCGCAGTAACGCGTGGAGAGTAAAAACCAGCGCGTGTATAAGCACGACCGCGACGTGATCTATTCGTGGCGCGCGCGACGCATTCGCTGCAAACAGATGCGGGACACTTCCTTTTAGTTTTTCTAACATGCCGATACTTTAACAGATTTATTATAGTATGAGATATATTTTAACAAGGTAAAATCGTAGGTTTTTTTAAAGTATGCCACTTAATACGGATACATTTGTGTAGCTAAAAAGAATTACAAAAAATATTATAATGAAAAATAGAAAATAATGAACAATATTTTAACAAAAAAACCGGCCAAGTGTTAGTCTTATTCACGCACGAAGGTTTCCGTACTAGAACTCTTCATAATATTTTTTTATTTTTCATATTTGTTCTTATAACGGCAAGGGAATACATTTTTTTTAATTGCTATCTAGCTGTCGCGTTTTATGAGATACAGCCTACTGACCGATAGTTAGACAGCGGAGTCTGAGTAATAGAGTCCCGTTTTTACCTTTTAGATACGGAACCCTAAAAACGAGTAACAATTTTGATACTTTTTTTAAATGTATCATATATTAACTCAAATAAAACAATGGAATGAAAAAATATGAATCATGAATAATATTATAACCTTTTAAAAATATCTACATCTCCTTCTTGTATCTCGTTGATAGTGATGTATAATTTGTATAAATATTCATAGTAAATACAAGATTCTGTAATAAAGAGTAAAAATTAATTAGTCAAACAGCTATAATGAATTCAAAGACCGTACTGTACTTTAATTTGCAATGAATAAGATGTCTGGATACATGGGGCAAAACTCTACAATGTAGAGTTATTTCATTAGAGATCTATTTACATTTTACAAGGCAAAATTATTTGCAGGATTTCAAATTTCACTTTAGATAAATACATAAGTACTATATAACTTATCAACTATCTATATATTTTAACATATTTTGTCTAAAATTAAATATCGCAATTTTTAAGTTTTTGTTCACTATCATTTTAATAGAATATAATATAATAGAATATAATAACTTTTACTGGTGTTGTAAGAAATAACTTAGATCTGCATAGCATAATTAAACAACAATCTAATTATGTGCTAACATCAATGAAAACTATACTGTGGGTGGTATGATAAACCGCGTGGAAAGTATCGATACGTCTAGACTCGTAGTAGAGTAATTGTAATTTTATCAGGTGCTAAGCGAGTGAGCAAGGAGGACATGTGCCGGGAGCGGCCGCCCGCGCCGGGAGGGAGCGGCGCGGGGCCGGCGCGTCCTCCCGGCGGCCGGCGCGCCGCAGTACGCGCCACGAG
>LQNK01001159.1:464277-484971 GCA_001586405.1 Phoebis sennae | reverse complement strand
CCGACGGGTTGTAGTCTGTCGCTGACGAGCCGCACTTTCGACACGATCGCCTTTGTTTACTCCCCCACGCGCGCGGTCCCAACAGCTGTTCCGAGTGCCGTTTACCTCTCCCGGTGATTGTGTGCCGCAGGGTTCAGTGTTCTTGTGCTTGTGAGTTCATGGATATCCCCGGATATTATTAGAGTGACTGTGTCAAGCTCGCGGGAAGACGCGGGCGGCCCAGCCATGGCCGCCACAGCTCGCCGCGAGATCGACACCGGCGAGGAAGACATCGCCGCCATCGCTAAACAGATTTCGGATCATGCGGAAGCGATTTATCAAACTTGGAAAGCGCGCGGCCTTGCTCCTACTGAAATTTTGTCATGCAGGCCCACGCCCGGCCTAAAACTGGCAGACAGCTTGCGGACAAAGCCGAAACCGGAACCCAAGCCTGAAATAAAACAACGACCTGAATTCCGTAGAGATAGACCAGAAATAAGAGAGCAGAGACCCGATATTCGGCGCGAACAGAGGCCGGAACAGAGGCGCGATCCTCGTGTAGAGGCCACAGGAGAGACAATAGAAATGAATCTTCCTCCAGACTTAGTACCGGAACGTAATGGCACAGGTGCTGTTACTAATGTAAGGCGCGGAGATTCCGCAGCTATGCGGCTTGAAGTAGCCCGAGAGGAGGAACGGCTCCTGAGGGCTCTGCGAACCGGCGGAGTGGTCGCAGAGCGCCCTTCGGAGCGTCCTGACGTTGTTCCACCGATATCTCTAGTAGATTATGCAAAGAGTAGGTACCAGGACCGTCTGGATACTGGAGCAAGGAAACCTATTGCCGGCGCAAGCGGTGAAAGACGCGCTTCTCTTGGGTCCCACGTGACCGAAGCGAGATCCAAATTCGAAGCCCGAGCTAGGAGAGCCTCTAGTGCAGGTGCTGCAGAATCTGGATCTGCGACAGGACAGTCCCCCGTTCGCCCTTTCCTCACTAGAGGTTCTGTGGCAGAACGTGTGCTTATGTTCGAACGTTGTCCTAGTGAGGCTACTCTAGAACTAGCTAAAAGAAAATCCCCTGCTGCTACCACATGGCGAGGACCACATGATGTCATCAATAGAGCACAGGTTAGTCTTTAAATTTTAGCAGCAACATTGAGTAAAATTGTAAAGCCGAGTAAATATCTAACCTTGCGCAAAGTAAATTATTCGTGTGCCGCATTGTTTATTCTGTCGTCATCAAACTCGTGTTTGTATGGACAAATACGAATGGTAATGTGCGAATGTAAATAAATACATAGTATGTACACGTTATACTATTTATATATGACTTTATTTCTGTACATGAGATGAACACAGTATCCCTCCTACCGAAGGTGACATCAGCTATTAAAATGAGTGATCATGAATTCGTTATGATTTCTGTTTATGACTCTATTCTGATATTTTTCCTTATGTGCGATATATTTTATCGTAAAAATTGTATATTAAGGTTCATTATTTGCGCCAGACGCGACAAACAAAAGCCTTTCAAGGATACAGAAAGCTAGTTTTATTTACAGTTTAACAACTGCAAATAATTAAAAGATGTTTTGTCTTATCGGAACGCAAGTAAAAACAAAAGTGTAAAGCGATAAACTCCAGGAATAGTCTGTCATATTACTATCTACATTTTTGCGACTTAAAAGGTTTTAACGTCTTCCATATACGGCAGAGAATAAGTCCAATGAACTAGTGGACTACACTGTATTCAATTAATTAAAACATGATCAGAAGCTTCACTTGTCTGTAGCTGTGCGCAGTACATCACATTTTTGTCATGCTGCCAGTAAGTTTGTCGTTGAACCCGAATTATAGTTTCATAATATATTTTCTTCTAGCGTTCTAAGTAATATGCAGAAGTTATCATAAATAGTATAAATAATATTTGACATTCACGTATCGAGCCGATAACGGTCCATATAAATAGGTAAATGACTAAATCGTGAGATATTTTTACTCGATTATAGTGTCAGTGTAATTCAATGAATCATTACGATTACGAAATCTGAAGTTAAACTTGACTTTATTTTCCTTGCGTAAAATGATTGCGGTTTCTCTGAGAGTTGATTAAAACAGAGGTCGCGTAGTCTGGAACAAAACAATATCGTTATTCATACTTACCATACGGGCTTCTATAAAGCGCAGTGGATATGTTATATGAACCCTGTGTTCCCACTCTGAACAATAAGGTTCTGTGAGTTGCCGGATCCTATTACTTAGGCTCTGTATGGTGTAACATGTAGAAAAATATTTATCATATCTTTAAAATTATATTCATTCAGACATTTAAGAATAGCTTAATAGATATTGGTGTATTCTATATCAAAGACTTTTCTTCTTTCGAAAATAAAGGCTCAGTCAAAAGAATACCAAAAATATACTAATAAAACATTTATCTCATATATTCATTTGAAAACTTGATTATTTATTTCGCTCTTAAGTTTGTAACAAAATTATCCATTTTCTTTTATATAATTTGATAATTAAGATAGCACTGTTGAAACGTTCTTTGCTTACGATTACAATCTTTGGATTGAAGTCAATCCTCGCAAATAGTTGTTATTTCGTGTTTCGACGACAATTAGCCGTCTAATTGACATCGTCAATTGTTTAACACCAACTACGATACTATATTATTGAATTCGACACGAACATGTCAATTGCGCAAATTGAAAGTGTAACAGACATTCTTAAGGTTTGTTTTGAACCACAAAACGTTTATTTTTTTAATTTTACAGTGCATTTATGTTGTTAATTTCGCAATATTCTGTGATACATGTGTAGTTAAGACTTGTTCATCAGAAAATATTCATGTTTATAATAATCAATGCGATTAGAATTAGGGTGTTATCTAGATAATCCAAAGGCCAGTGCCCCACATTTTCGTGCAGGTAAAACATAACAGTATATAACACACGTGTGGAATCACAATCAGCACTGAACAGGATGTGATCGGAATCATTCTCGTCACGGAGCCACGCTACGCATTGTATCACTCGGACTTTCAAATGAAAATATCTGCTCATTTCCATATAAGCAGCGCTCTATATCTTTTTATTACAGCGTGAAACATGTAAACAGTGCGTTTAATTACGCATTTACGAATACAAATAAAACCCAGGGCGTTGGCATTTCAAAAGAAGAAAATAAAAAAATATGGTTAATATTCGTTTTACATTTTAATGTTACCATTTGTTCCATTTTGTTAATTATAATTTGTTGAATTGATGCTAAGAAAGATTGTTCACCTCGGACTTATAATATCTACTCGCTACGAAAAAAAAGTGTTCCAAATTTAACTCAGAACGACGAGAACGGCTTGGCTGGCGCCCAGCGCCGAGCGGCCGACTCGAGATGACTGCATACGAGTGAACGAAATCATGCAGTACTCATCAAATCCGAGAATTTCAACTAGGTCGCGTAATGTACAGGGTCATTCAAATAATTATAGCTACGCCACTTTTGAGGGTTCATTGAAGATTTTTAATGTAATTTTATAAATATGTACGTCATAAAGGTCAACATAAGACACATTAATAATTCAGACCACATTTTATAAATATCTTTATGGCAATCTCTGAATCAATAATATTTTGGTTAATCTACGCAGTTGATTTCTTTACACCAATAATTTAACCATACAAAATAATTCTCCTACGATTCGTCCCTAGCCAGGAAGAACTGAATTACTTGGTCAGTAGGAAACATTAGGTAAGTGGTACGGAAACGCTTAAATACAATTAAACACAATTGTTACGATCGTTCTTCATTGGGACACTTTCGTAATCAAATTGTTTCATGTGAAGCCGTGAAATGTGTAATGTCACGCGTATGTACCAGATTTCTTGTGATCAAAAGTAATGTAGAGCATTTATTGCGAAAGAGTGACGTGATTGTTGAAATAACCTTTCGTAAAAGCTTTGCAATTGTACCGCGATTGGGAACATGGAAACAAATGGGTTGCATTTACTGTAGACGAAATTTTATAACCTATCTTACATATGATCTTAGAAATAAAGTATTTAGAAAACTAGTTTGATTTATTAAATTTTTGTTATATTTAAATAAAATTAAGAATTTGAATGGAAGAGGATATTTGCAACATATAATAGTTTCGCTTCTTATAATTTCAAAATGAGAAACGGCTAGGCTCCTTTCATGAGAACTGTTCTAATTTTAAACGAATACTTAGTCTGTGCCAATTTGCGGATTACGAGAACAGTCATATTGTTTATAAAGCGCATAATAATTTATAAGAGCTTTTTTGAGGTTAAAACATGTTTATTAAATGAACGATTTTTCTGTAGGAAATATTGCATTTAGCCAATAAATAAATATAGGAAATTATATTTCTTATAATTTTGTTCCTATAATAACTTGCATTAAAATTCTTATAAATAGTTCATAAATAAAAAGGTCTTATAAAAGTAAGTCACTAAATGAGAAAACCATATTCGGTCTCGTTAATGTTCGCGCAGTAGCGAATTAAATAAGGAAAGAATAATTATGAATTACGCACATAAAATATTTTGCGTAAATTGCAATGACGTTCATTTCATTTACTAGACGACGCAATACATACGCGGTAAGCAGGTTTCATTGAATAAGCTTGAGCAGACGGCAGATATTTTATAAAACGCGTAGGCGTAACAATATTAATAAACCTTAACATAAAGGCACTACAATTAAAAGGTGTTCAAGGACATTTCACTTTTCATTTAGGTAGCAGTTAAATTAAGGAGTACCGACGTATTTATATAATTGACACGAATATGAAGATTGAACAATGTTAATACTTTTTCATTACAGAGCGACCACTATTACGTTTAGCATAAACTGCAGTAAAGTCACATCAACTTTACATTGGATACGCGGGCAGTAGTCGGCAGATCTTTAATAATGAGTGGCGCATGAGTTTCGATATTGTTTGTGGGTGTAGGCGTGACATAATGTATGCAGGCTCACCTTGCGGCAGGCGATAACGCGAAACTTGTACTCTGTAGAACTTGATTCTAACTCCAAGACCCAAGGTCACGCTGGCACGCGATGCTAGGAAGCCATTAATAGCTAACCGTTATTCCTCAATTTATGACGTGATTTTATCTGATGTGAATAATACGCTAATAAAACGTGAAAGCTTGATTGGGATAGAACGTGTGCGGGGATATGATAAACCAAGGATCAGTAATTACTTATAATATTAACCATAGGCTTTAGAAACTTTGTCGGAGTAAAGAGCAAATTCTCTGTAAGTCCAAATGTATGTAAATTTTGGCCGAATTATTGTAGAACATTATTTTTTTTATTGCGTGACAATTATTTTATACTCATAGACATTTTTAAGGAGGTGTTTGAGGCAAGCTGAAAACTTGTCTTAGAAAAAAGTTCCATGTCGGAGTATAATAGGAGATGCATCATAGAAGTTCACATTGCCTCAAACACTTCCTTGACAATGGCTCTCAGAATATTATTTTTCCCGATTAAACTAGATATCATTCGATCAGTATCTAAACCCTGATTTATGATGATTCTAAGTATGTGACCATCATTTGGTGATATAATTCAATTATATTTAATGTTTAGTTGCTTTCCACAAAATAATACTTTATGGTTTCATTCGATAACAATCATGACTATGTATAATCCAAAGATTACGTTCACTTTTATTCTGACTATCTTGTATCATTCATAAGTAATTACGTATCTATAAATTAGATTTTTCCCACCATACCGTAAGATTTATTGATAATAATCTCAAGTAATAGTGAGTAGAAAGTTTCGTTGTATCGCTTACTTGTAACTTGTTACTTGTTAAAGCTAAGTGAGGAATTTATCTTATGGCACGCACAAGAAATAAACCTGTCTGTTGTATAATAAGTTAATCAGTCTAAAACTGCAAACAGACAATTTAAATCGAGTTGCTTTTCAGCGTTTGATCAGTAAATAAACATCAATCGGCTTACAATTCGGAAATATATCACGTAACTTAAAACACGAAATCTAAAATAGTTGAAATTAATGCTTATGAGTAGTCAAAAATTTTGTTTTATTTGTGGTTATTTTATGATCTTTTTTTGGTCTGTCAAGATTCCTTGTTTTATTTTGAGCATTGAATGATGAGCATTTAATTATTTTACGAAAAATATATTTTATCAAAAATATAAAATTATGAATAGAGATATGCATTCACTGTGTACTTTATTTCAGTAATTTATTCACATTTATAAAACTTCATTACATAAATCAAACATTTTCTAATTAAATGTCTTTACCACGAGTCATTAGATAAACAAACGAGCCATTGTACTGCGTATCTAATTATTCCTTTGACACTTTTGATAGAGATCACAACTAGTCCATTACGGACATTGAATTCGGCATTATTTTGTTACAACGTAAGTACTTTCACTTTCACGACAAGCTGTCTATGCGATGAGAATTCTGCTTAATTGTGATTGCACACGCAAAATAAGATTCGTAAATTGCGTAAAATGTTAGACCGCCATGGGATAATGATGTGCGTAATAAAGATATTTTTAAACGCATAATAAACGTCTGCAGTTGCGTCACGTTATCAGCTATAACATTGTTTAAATGCCTAGATATAGTTTATGCAATGTATGTTATCGTTTTTTTATAATTATGACATAATCAAAATAAACGATTGTAATGGGAAAAGTTTGTACGAAAACAGCCAACAGTAATTGTGAAAGGTTTCCTGTTTGAATTCCCAATTAGCACGCTAAATAAGCGTTTTGAAAAATTGCATACGTCGTCGCTGATTTACATGATTCAATGCAAAAAAACTGCCGTTAGCAATCCTATGGTACATCTGTTGTCAATAGAAAGAGCGAACCCAGAGGAATTTGTATTTCAAGTTGGTATTTCTTTACACTATATTTGCTTTACGGCAGCAGGCCCGGCCTATATGGTTAATTTTGATGGATAGAATTCAAGAAACGATTTATCACGACCGGACCCTTTATTGTCCATCCTAGAGTATTCTTTTTACGTAAAACCTATATCTGTACATAGCTTTCAATGTAACCTCAAATCCCACATATACAATTTTATAAAACGAAAAAAGAGGACCGAAATATCTACTTTAAGGTTTGATTGGTCTGAAAAGGTATTCTACTAAGCATATTGGCTCCGAGAAAGATGTATTATTTGTTCTAGAACATTTTATTTTTCTAAAATAATAATCACAATGTGGATTTCTCCCATATCTCAGAGCGCTTAATCTTGTTTGTCTGAAAGTGTTAAAGAACCCGGTCTTTAGCTTGTTGGTAAACATAGATTTAAGATCATTAGCCGGAGCTCCGATTTAATTACCTTATTTAGCAAGAGAATAATTTACCTGGAATCTGGCATCAGCTGCTAATCAGCGATGTTGCTTCAAAAAATTAAGTTTCATTACTGATAATAAGATCTCAAGGTCATGACGTCAAGTTGCAAATTTTATAGAAATTTCGCCACTTGTATAAATAGCAGATAATTATGAACCGGATTTCAAAACATTATTATAGCAACCATAATACAATATTTTCTAGTTTCATAAGTAATAGGTATAGTTCTTCGTTAAAAATAATCTTTCAGGATAGAATCTGTGTGTTGATTCACAAAAAACAAGGGTGATATAACATTTATTAACGCACTTTCATTCACGATTGTTTTGATCGTCATTTGTCTTTTTTTTTCAATTTAATAAGGCTGCGTAATATTGTTAATACATAGTATATTATATAATCATAATAAATACTAAAGTCTACTACCAGACCACTTTCAATTTTCGACTAACCTTAATAAAACCATTATTTCAATGGCATGTTTAAGTTATAGTTGAAATTTAACCTAATTTATAACACCATTTCAAGTAAGTGATACCTTACGCCTATTAATATTTATTTATGAAATACACACCTAAAGGCAATTTTCAATAGACATTTCCGAGCCCATTAGCGATTCATTTAACTCAATTATACTGTAGCTAACGAAGCTAAGGTTTTACTAGGAATTCCCTCTCAACCTGAAATTTTCCATCTTACTGTTCCCAATTATAGAAGCGTGATATTTTTAATAATATTTATACAGCAGCTGAACATTACCGGATTTAAGCTTGTAACTACGAAACATTTTCCAGGTAAATTATGGACAAGGGCTAATAAGTGGGCAATTGACGTTTCCTTCTTCTTTAGGATTTAAAATGCCATTGTAGAGCTTCAGAATACAGAATGGCCGTAAAAGGTAGATTTCGCTGTAAAGAAATAATGACATGAGGTTTTACTGTTGGAAGTTACGGGCCCTTACAATTTTATGAGGTCTGAGGTAACGCTATTCTTGAAAGCAGAAAGATATGTCAATTTCTTATCATACGTAAAAAATTGATTCATATATGAATAAAAGCTTTAAGATATTATTTTTTAATTTAAATAGGTTTGTGTTAATATACAACTTATAATCTCAGAGATAACACTTAAAATACACAAAAAAAAAGATTAACGAAATGAGTACGAGGTGTATACCGGCTATAACCGTTGCCTCTGACACAAATTAATATCGGATTTAAATCACGGTCCCAATATCGATATTTACTCGCCGCCCAATTAAGTAGGATAATAATATGTGTTTCAGTAAATTGGTTTCAACGATTGTGGCTTTGTTTCCCAGCAGGATTTTGGACATAACTTTGTGTTCCCTAATGTGATTAATTATTGCATTATTATGAAACAGATGTAGTATTAATTTAAATAACGTTCGTTAGATTTTTGGGATATTTAACTTGATAAGTTAAATTTTTATTTGTTTACTACACTATTAAATGTTTTCTAAAACCGTTATCGAAGTCTATAAAGTGTAGAGGGCAAATAAACTTACTTTATTGATCAATTCATGTGACTGTCAGACAGTTTCTTACTACTTTCATAAGGCGTACTACGTTAAAAGTCGGTAGTATTTTAAATTAATATTCAATACTATTGTTATTCTTTTTGGAATTGTCTAGAAATCTAGTGAATACCCTTATAACAATAGCGCTTGAGCATGTTTTAGCCAAACGCATGATTCACGAATTCGTAATTGATATGTGTGCAATAAATGTTCCAGTAATAGCTGACCCATTTGCATTGTTTTAAAACAGCTAAAAAGAAGAATATAATCCGTACAAAACATGAGAAATTACAAAGTTGAAAGAAAACAATATGCTCCATTGAAAGGGTGTTGCTAACGCTTCTAACGAGATGTGAGAAAATACATTCTCATATTGCCTCAGTTATGCGATATTTTTTCATAAACAATAACTATTAATGCCCCGAGGCAAGAATATTTATAAAAGTAGCATTTCTAACTGCATTTTTGATAAATAATCATTTTTAATACATTCTTAAATTGTAATTCTGTAGAAAATATACATGATAGCTCTATATAGAACTTAAATACGATACAAGAATATTTAACACAATATTATAAAGGTATATTAAGATATTATTTATTTAAGAATTATTGTAAAAATTTTTCAATTAAAAATTTAGAGGCGCCTGGTGCCTGTATGTTAAATTTATTTTGTATTTTTAGCATTAAATATCATCTGTTTACATAAGTATTCGTCATAGCTTCACTTGTTCTGAGAATTGTATTAACAACTGTTTGAATGTGTTATGACGAGTTTATATAGGGCACGATTATAAAACAAAGTTTATGATATAAGCCTTTATTTGGTAAAAAAATTGTAAGGCAAGCGAAGGCATATACGATGCCGGTCCAAATTACTAAACAAATATTTTGAATGTTTCCGATATTGCTTACGTTCTTAGTATTGACTGCGATTAATTAAGAATTTCTCAGATCATTAAAAAATCGATGATAAGAAGCGATTTGAAGATATGTGTGTAATAATATAAAAAATATAATTTGTTATGCAATAATAACAGAGAAATATATTTTAAATTGTAAGGCAGCATATTTCGTATTCTTGCATATCATAATAATTTTTTATTTGCTTACGTGACATGATTTTTACATGTAACTTGATTACTTTTTATAAAGTTGTTTAAGTTGACATTTTATCTGATATTTAAATTAGTAGGTCAATGTAAAGGTCAGAATGGTTTTTGTTTACTATTAAAGAATCAAATTCATAATATTATTATTTGGCATATTTGCAATTATTATTTTCTGATTCGATGACATACGCTGTAGGCTCGGTTAGTTGGGCAAAGTTTTTTAAGTCGTAATATATATTTTTACTCAAATGTTACAAAAAAGTATTAGGTAGTATTATTTTTTTAATTAAAAGTTATATTATGTTCATTTAAGATATGACAAAAATAAATCTTAACAATTGTGTTCAATCTATACATATAATAAAAGAGTAACGGATTAATTAATAAATGAAAAACAAACAAACCAATAACGTCATATTACTGTGCACAAATTAAGTAGGTGCAGGAAAATCCATTCATGCACGTATGAATGTTAATGTGCACTTTCCTTATGCGGCCGTGTGAAACTATGTCGCCGAGACCCAGAATGATTTCATGTAGAATAGCACAGGTTGAACACCCACGTTCAAAAGTAAGGCCGCTCTGGGCCAATGAAAATACAATGTTTGTCTTTTCGTGTTCGTTTTGGCGGCAATATATTTTTTTTATTTTATGTGGCAAAGGATCTGTTGCATACATAGACTATAAACGTGTGTCGTAGATTGTGGAGATGTTGCCAGTTTCTAACAAATACAATAGATATTTTAAAATTTAAATTAAAAATTCATCCTTAAATATAGTTTGACAGGTTTCGTTATTTTTTAATATATGTAAGTAACAAAACACCCATAAAATGTTTTATTGTAATAACGTGCCCATAATAAGATTTATTCTACCATTAAGTTTTGCGCGTGTAATTAAATATACTTCAGCTATACTCATTACGTAAAACATGCAAAGCTAAGCGACCAATCGTTCACAATCACAAAGGACTAAGTTGTTGTGCTTTGAATTGCTCAGCAAATTATATTGTACTTATAACTTCCCCTTGGTTCATTTCTGTGTAGAAAATCATTCCTAGAAGAATTCTCTGATGTTTATTTGTCAATGCCCGTTATTATTAATTTATTATGGTTTACAACCTGAGAAGAATAATAAATAGACCAATTATAATTGGTTTTTCGTTGGTTTACGAAAACACGACAGAGGGCAATGATTGTAAAATTTATTACGATTGGTTGAAAAATTTGTTATCTGAGGAAGAGGTCCTCAACAACCGGTAATAAAAATCATTGAGTTTCAATGAATCTTCCTGGAACGACTGTCTTTCACACGAACACTGCTTGAGAAGTAAAATCATTATATTTAAAAATATATACTTTGTCGTAAAATATTTCTGCAACAAAATGTTTTATGTTTATTATTTATTTACACTGCTTCTTGTTTATATTTGCATTTAACGAAGCCACGCTAAGGCACTTTTTCTTGTGCAAAGGAAATTAAAAGTATGTCGTGCTCTTGTATAAATTGTATAATAACATAGCGTTTTTTTATTACATATTTTTATAGAAACATTAAAATTTATTTTGGTAGATTACTTGCAAAGTAATACCTTTGTATCCATTTGGCTAAAAGGATTGATGTTTGGAAATGACACATATGCTAAGCGGCGAAAAGATTAAGACATCGCGATTTAGGAATTGTGACGTCATCGTAACGCCACTCATTCAAAAATCGATTTCAAATGTCAAAATACGCGCTCTTTTCTACAAGCTCTGTAAAATCTCGGCAAAGTAAGCGGCAATATGAATCCATGTCACAAGTATTGCATCAATATCCGTGGGCAGTGCAGGGGGTCAGCTGACCGTGAAACCCACGCGGCGCTCATTCAAGCGACTGAACTCATTTCCTCGTTACACTCTCATACTCACAATTACTTTACATTATGTAGATTACACACGATTATACGGATTAACCGAGGTTTAGCTTATTTACTTATGTAATGTTACGGAAGCCGAGATGAGTGCGGAAATCTCATGGTTTTATTTTTATTGTGCTCTTTTTACAAACATGAGAATGGTAGACTCAATAGCCTGATAATGAGATGATAAGTATGTTATTATAGCTGAGTTATAGAAAACATGTATACATTACGTATTCCAGTTCCAAAAACATTTATAAATGATTTTTTTCTATCAGACAAAGTTAGACATACGTAAAACAAGTTCCTACGTAAAACACTGTCACTATAATTAACAACACTAAAATTGGGCCAATTGTCTGTAGAGTCCTTAAACAAATCCAACCGACTATAAAACCAAGTGTCTCGAAACATATAACTCGATGGGTATCGTAAAACGTCGCGACACTTGAGCCCTTATACGCACTTACTTTGTATATGAGACTTCTAAAGTCCCCACATTCGCGACTCTTTGTACAACCCTAGTGGAACTGTAAATCGTCTACCCTGAACCCTTTCAGCCCCTGACAATTGTATTTAAGCTGAATTTACACAAGGCATAACCAACCGTATTTTAATGAAGTAGAACCGAGATCGCTTTAATGAAATTTTATGTTATGGACTTATTACATTAATCAGCAAAAGCGGTTCACCAAAAAGTAATAAACGCAGATATTTATAAAGTTGACATTGTAAGATGTCTGAAAATTTCCAACGCCTATAACATTTAAAGAGTTATTGGTTTTACAATTAAAAAAAAAAACAAAATCCTGCCGCGGATATGTCAAAAAATATTTTATTAGTGGCAACATCCACCTAAAGTGGAATTAGTTAATGAAAGGACAGAGCTCACTCGGTGCTGCATTGCAACGCATTGCGCAATTTCACAGATAAAATAAAAATTTACTAAACGCTTTAATCCGTGTTACTTACTTTTTACTATGTTATCTTTTTTATTAACACATTCTTCTACGTTCAGAAAAAAACTATTCGTGTCTTCTTTAAATTTATAATTAAACTAAACATTCGACGAATTTTAACCTACTTTTGCCTTGAACTGAAAAGACCAGACCTATGTCTGGTGATAATTTATATACAGTCTAAGTTTCTGGAATATACTTAACAATACTTAATATGTACTCAATATATTTGCACGCCGAATAATTGAATTAGCAATGACGTACAAGCAATATCATTGTGCTCGAGAAATTATATAAAAAAACTCATGAATGTCAATGTTAACAAACAATTGGCTATTGTTTCAGAGGCATTATTTTAAATTGTTTTATACACAACATTTCAGGCATTCAAACCTTGTGTTTTTTCTCAACTTGAATTTGCTCTTTTAATTATTGCAATTAGTCAACGTAATTGTAGTCGTAATTGAGCAAATAAAATAATAATTAATCTAGGAATAGTTCTTGTAAATTAAACAGTGTAATTTTAACTATCAATTATAATTACGTAGAGAATTTGTTTATTATTAATATTTGATTTGAATATTTGTAATGAATCTTTTTTCTTCATACATAAACTATGAAAATATATTGCTAGATCAAATTTCGAAAATTACTTTTTTTAAGAATCAATTTTAGAAATATTATGATCATCATTGTATGTTATTTATTAAATTGAAATGTATAACGTAGTAATGCTATGTTTTTCACTATTTAAACTTAACTGAAATAGTGCCTTTACGACATAACATTGCAAACTGACTTTGCCTTATTGAAGAATGTAAACAACTTTATCGCGTCCAATGACCTCAGCTAATAGAATATTATTTTATACATTCTCTCATAAGAATCAAATGTGCGTCAATACAGTGTAAAATACACGTGTTTTGTAAAACTACTTATTTTTTGTGTATAAAAAGTGGTTATTACTTCTTACGTCTGAATAAATTTTACATCTACTATTAGTTGGGCGCCTAATACATTATTTCTATCGTAGGCTAAATATGACTTTGATTGTTAGGGGCATAATGTTTATATGTGATTTGATATTAGTATTCAGCTGGTGTAATATGGGTTGCCAGTATAAGCGAATATGTTAAATGTGAGAATATAAGGAAAAATGGAATTCTATTTAAAATTTAACAACAGCAGCTTATTGCCCGTTGGTAGTCGATTTTTTTCGAATGTAGAAGTTTTTCGAATTACACAATAAAAAAAGGTTTCAGTGATAAGTTCAAGGGCAAGGCAGTTCGAAAACATAGTCAAAAGGCATATAATAACTTTGCCTATATAAATAACATACAATTATATCAAAAAGCATCTAGAGTATAATCAAGTAATTACTGCTGCGTAAATTTTATGTTATAGCAAAAGAAGCATCTTTTTCTAGTTAGGATTAGTTATTTATGCTCCAGTCTTAATGTACCCTATGGAGTTATTATTGTAGAGTTATATAAAGCTTGTGTTTTTATACGACACTTAGTAATGTGCTTAATGTAGCTTACAAAAACAAGGGATATAATAGATTATAATAGCCTTTATTGATTATTAATTGGCTCACTTTTGGTTCTTGTATCATTAAAGGCGTTATATTGTACATTTATTGAGGCTATAATAGTATTATTTAACTACCATTACGCATAACATTGTGAAAAATGAATATATTTTTTTCATATCACTAGGGTATTCAAAATACAAAGTTTTCACATAATGACCAATTCTTTCTTCTGTTCACAATATCTTATGTCTTAATGTAAATTCTTATGTCTTACTAGCTGATCAACGCCGCTTCGCTCCCGTAGCATAATGTTCTTTATATAGCCCCTGTTACTCATGGATAATGTAGCTTTCGAATGATGAAAAAAATTTTAAAGTCGGTCCAGTAGTATTTGAGCCTATTCATTAAAACATACAAATTTTTCCTCTTTATAACATTAGCGTAGAAGAAGATAAGTCACTCTATACATGTCCTCTCATTATATGCATGTCCTCCTGTGTTTATTACGTGCAATTAATACAATTACACGGTTAATACCGTCGGTAGTAGGACTACAGACTTGCATTGTGCAAGCGGCCTCGCACCCACGTCCGCCCGCACGCCTCTCACCGCATGCTTACCACTAATGCTGATCTTTGAAGACGTCTTGGGTTATAAGGGTCAATCGACACTGCGTAGGTAACGCAGCTATTAATGGGCACGACACTGTTTGGCAAATAATTTTAAGAACCCGAACTGTCACGAAAGAAAATTGTTTCGTTCCTTGTTCTTTTATTTCGTCCTCTTTGTAGCCATAGCCGTTTCATAAACAACATTTCTCCGAAGTCTGTGTTGGTTGTTTGTAAAATCGCTTGGAAATTCAGATTCCAACAAGAGTGATTAAAGAAAAACGAAATTAGTTGTTTGTTTAATTAATTAGTAAATTTTTACATGTTCTGGCTATAAAATAAGTACCTATATAAATATATTTTTTTATTAAACCAACATCGTATGACAACAAAAAATATTGTTCAAAACCACTTGAGGTTTATGTATTTTTATATGTACCAAGATTCAATTTATTACTAACTCTGACACTTGACTGATGTAACTCACACCAAATGTCAGGAGGTTACCAAGTAAGCCCCAGCGAGTAATTAAATATTTCTGTTTAATTAATTTAGTACGTAAAATATTCATCCGACATTTTAACAGCAAATAGGATCACAGGTTTTTCATTAAAATTTATTTCTGTATTCTGCGTTAGCCATTGATATTGTAAAATTTTTACTAGACGAAGACACATTTTTTGATCTTTGAAAATAGAATCTTGACAAATACATCATTGTTAATAAGCGTTCATCTGAGTGACAACCGTAAAAAAGACAAAAATATTTTGCCATTTGCAATTAGAGTATGAATACTTTAAAAGTTAATTCAGATATACAAAACAGTTTCGGAAGGTAAATACATCCGTGAAATAAAATGAAAATAATCATAAATAGTTATCAACCACAAGCGAGTCAAAATTTGGCTAAAAATACTTGAAAATGTCGGTAAAGTTTATTTGCGCAAAAGAAAACTGCCATCAACTTGTTTATTCGTAAAGTATGGCATTTAAAACTATGATTGTTAAATGAATTTTCCTTTTCTCGTTTGACATTTTAGTGCACGCCGCTTATACAGTTTCGAAATTATGTAGCCTAGATTTAAATCTTGTTTGACAGTAAATAATAATTTAAGGTTATTATAGAATAATATGCTTACTTAGGTGTTATTATCTACACTAATATTATAAAGAGGAAAACTTCGTTTGTTTGTTTGGTTGTAATGAATAGGCTCAAAAAAGCTGCATTATCCACGAGTTACGAAGCCGCATGCATCAGTTTTAAATAAAGATAGTTGATTTTTCAAGTACTTCTTGGAAATATAAACATATACGGAGGGTTCTCTAAACTTGTTTGCCTGTTTTTTTTCAAAGGCCTTATGCGGTTATCACATACAAGAAGTACCGAATAGTACCTACTTATCTCATTTATCCAATAATTTGTAAAGTAACATTAAACGATCACAGCTTAATTAATGCAAAATGAAAATTCTATGTTATTGAGCTCAAATAAATTCAAATGACTCCTGAGTTACATAAACAACGAAATAGTAAATCATAAAGTGTGTTCGTAACATTTTTACGATCGAAATGTGAGGAAGTAGAATTGCATATTACTTTCTGACTTTCTCCTTAAGATTTGGGTATCGTATATTTTACAAAAACTATCGCGAATTTGCCGATCATTTACTTAAATATTATAATAATATAATGACATATACAGACATGACATAGACAATAACAATATAAATAAACATTATTCTATTAATTACTAGCTGATCTGCGCGGCTACGCTCCCCAATGTAGGTTATGTTACTCGTGGAAACCTTTCGATTGGTGAAAGAATTTTTAAAATCGGTCCAGTTTGTGAGCCTACTCAATACATCCAAACAAACAAAGTTTTCCTCTTTATAATATTAGTGTAGATATGGCAATACTTTTTACAGCAAGGAACATAGTTCAAACTAAAAAAAAATATAGTGACATTTTTATTTCTTAAAAAATAAAGGCGATAAATGTTGGCAAGTTGGCAAGAATTAAATAGTCATACAGCAAAGAAATCGATACGATGACTGGTTGCATCGAAAGCTTTTATACGAAGTCAACGCGCCGTCCACATGTTGCCCTAATGAAGATTTATTTTGTTCGCTTCGTTTGATTATCGACTGTGTAGGGCTGCCACTTAAAATTTCTTAAAACTATTTTCCGAGTAGGTATAATATGAAACCTTATTGGTAAATGTATTTTTGAATCCACTGATTGAAATATAAAAAAATAATTTAAAACTATGAAATTTACAGGTAAACATCCAAATCTAGAACATTATAGCAATAATAATTATAACCCATTCGTACAATACTTTGTTACTGTGCCGTTAAAAAAGGCCATAAGTTAACTGTTATAAAATAACTTTTCATCACTATTAAAAAACAGATAAGAAACTACATCCTAAATTTCATTTGGATATGTCGTAAATATCGTCTTTTCCTAGTTTCTTAATTTAAGGACGATATAAGACGATAAAATTCGTAAACGACAGCCCTGCAGCAATAAAATAGTATTTACGGCCTTAATAGGATAATTGTAAGTAATAGGGGACATTTCACTCGAGCAATTCGGTGTGATAGATGTTCTAACAATTGGCTACCGAAAATGACCATTCAAGTAAAATTAAATTATTGAGATACAAGGGCTCATGGGCTATTTAATTTTAATTTATTTCCAGCTAGCTATTCCGTGCTTCCCTCCTGTACCATAATATTATGGCGTATAGTACTCAGTGAATATGTGGCTTTCTAATGGTGAAAGAATTTTATCGTTTCAGTAGGTTTTGTGTGAAAGCATTGCAAACACACATACAAAGAAACAAATGTATGCTTTTTATAATATTAGTATAGATAAGTGTTTACGATGATCACTTAAAAGTGAGAAGTGTAGCTTTATATAACATAAAATGTATTTGGTCTATCAAGATAGATTACACTTAAAATGCTGTTAGACTCATGTTTAAAATAAATTATTACAAAACGGCTATAAATTATCTTAAGTATTAATCTCAAATTATGAATGCGGAAGATTGTGTAAATGAATTAAATATCACTAAAAGAGTTATATAAAAATGATTTAGTTCCTAAAGCTCATTATAATGCATACACGGAAGATTCGTGGAATGTAACAACGTTATAAAAATAAGAAGACAGTCATTTGGTTCATCAAATGCATGTTTTAGAAGCAGCACATAGTAGAATTCTATAGAATACCGGTGATTACTAAAAGTATTTATGTAGGATAAGTAGTATTTGGGTTTGTTTTGAGTTTAAGTTACAATAAACAAATTATTTAACGAGTAGTTTATTGAAAACAGGTACATAATAAAACAAGCGGGGAATGGAAAGGAATACAAAAATACACCTTCGCGTTTGCCGGTAACAATAAATAGTGGTCGATACAAAAACCCAATGCAATAATTTTAGCAGCGAATAGCGGAAGTACAGTGAGCAACTGAAGTTTACAGCAGCAAAATTTCAGTATTATTAAATCCTAATACCAATATATTGGTAAAAGTAACAACATGTGTCACTACTCTTGTGCCAATAATTATGCAAAAAAGTGACAATATTATGCGACTTTTGAAGCTTACCGTACGACGTATTAGCGCCAAGCGGGACGCTTGCCAATCTTCATAATCATCTCGATCATATTTGCATCCGAACTTTCATATTTTTGGCAGAGGAACTACTACCGCATATTATTGGAGTTTCGCTAATTGATGACGATTCAAATACCTACAGCTTTCTTCACGGAATTTAGAAAAGTTTAAAACTTTAAAACCTCAATTAATCATGGCTAAACTTGAGACCTACAAATGTTTGAATAATAAGTAGCGAGTATTTCTATCTTTGTTTGTAAGACAGACTATTAATGATGTGGGAATTTCACTAATTATAAATCACATTCTACGTTCTTAGAAATAAAAACTCAAAAGTATATAAAAAAATAAAATTTATGATTAAACCATTCTTTAAATTTATGTGATGTACAAATATGAGTAAAAACAATAATTATAAAAATAAAATAATTGGAATGACAATTGTTCCGTCCAGCCCAAAGCTGGGAAGTATCGAACGAAGTAAAAACATTTTACAAAAAGTATAATAGGACAATGTACATCATTAATGTGTAATATGACCTTAGTCACGCTTCGGTACTCCTAATATATAATAGACATGATCACATAATTACGCCAAGCCCATGCAATACCTTTAATACAATGAGATAGAGTTAAAATCGTCTATCAATCTTGCAGCGAGTATGTCATTTGATCTGAAACAATGGCTGCCGTCATATTTATGTTTTTATACTTGGTGATTGATGCGTCTCATGTGCCAAGAGTGTATTTGCCAGTTCTTTACATAGCTAGGAATAAAGGCATAATCAAAATGCATTCCAGAAATTCCATGTATCCAATGCTAATGTTTCTCGAAACAATCGTTCTTTGGATGAAACGCATGCACTGCAGTGAGAAATAATGCACTGTTTTAACCAAAATAAGAATAATGTTAAAAAACCTCTTAATATACTTGAAATACGGCAATTAGATAATCCTTAGGTTGAAATGCTATATTTTAAAAATAATCCCTGTATAAATAGCGAGGGAATACCGGGAAATATTATATCCCGTCGTTCACTCACTTCCTATATCCTCTTGAGACGATTGAAAATATATATTATTCTCTTTGTTCTGTTATTATAAGTTACTATTGTTTCTAAGACAATATATTATAACGTTATTATGTGGGGAAATCTATTACTACTATACTAATATTATAAAAAACATATATACAATAACACATTTGTGTGTATTGTAAACACTTTTGAGGACTAGAGACGTAGCATGTTTGCAATATTTTCACACAAAAAATACTGGACGAATTTCTAAATTTTTTTCACCGTAGGAAAACTGTATCTTCACCGGGTGACACAGGCTTTATAGCATTATGCTACGGGAATGAAGCCGCACGGAACAGCTAGTATATTTACGACAGATCATATCGTTTCAATTTCAATTCGAGCTAACGTCCAAAACTTTGCATTCATTGTAAAATTTGGAATTTAATTTCATCCGAGTTAAAACTGTTTAAACAGTTAGTTGACAGTTTACAAACTCTATTATTCTGTCAGTACCTAATTAACTAATGCACGAGGCATTTGTAAATAAAACCTTAGTTGCCAAGTTAATGAGGAGTCATTTGGGCGAATAATTATCTTAAGAATTTAAATTTCCTTGCGACGTGATGGGACTCACAAATAGTTTAGGTATTTTCCTAATGATAAAGGTAAATCAGTCGCTCGCTGCGCCCGCGTCGACTGATGTAACACCAAGGTCGCGCAGTGTCATTCCAACCGGTTTCCTTGCCGTGTTTTTGCGTTGTTTTTTCAATATTTCGATACCTGTCATTATTCATGTCGACTTTAATTAACCCAGCATTATAATGTTTTTGTGAGAGCTTCCGCTGATTGTTATTTTTTATGTTATTCCCAGTTTTCTCAACTAGCTTTGAGATTTATTAATTCTAAGATAGCGGAAAATTAAAACGTGTTAAAATCTCAAGAAATGCACGAGTGTTCTAAGCGGTTAAATTTGTGCACTTTCTCAATGTCAGGTCGGCTTGACAATGACCTAGATTTTGTTTTTA